>CM069452.1:51888182-51948073 GCA_035610835.1 Ophiura sarsii
CAACTTATCAAGCTTCTAGTCTTCACATTTGCAACTTGAAGGCTGAAATCATATATATTATAAAATTCATTATTTTGCGCATGATGGTCAAATTATTAGTATCGCAATTGAAAACAAAATAAATGTTTTGTTTACATTAAAATAGTATAGTCATATCTCTCTCCTTACAACGACATGTATTGTTTTTAGTTTTCTGGGTGTTATGAGTGTTATGATCGATTATTCAGTATTCTTAGATCACAAATTGAACTTTTTTATCATAGTATTAAACAGTGCTGGCTATTTGAACATTAATGAGTAAGTATCCAGCCGCGCAAGTGAAAATCTGTCAAAATATGCAAACTTGGATGGAAGTGTTCCGTGACTACTCTTACGTAATCACAGATATCTCCATAATTACTTAACAAAATTCAACGCTGTTTTCTTTGAATTGTAGAAAACTGATTTGGCCTCATTTTACCGTTTGAATTGTAAAATTCAGATACTTAATTAGGAAGTTATGATATCCTAATGGTGCGTTGTAATTTTTTTTGAGACACCCTGTATAAAATCAGTAACCAGCATCAAAAACCTATACTCTAAATGAGCAACAACAAAATCCTCTCCATAATATGACACCTTAACCCTAACCAGTAAAGCTACGTTTTTGTGCGTGATCGGGGGGAGGGGGAAAAAGTACTATTTTTTTACCTGAAAAATCACAGAAATTTCCCAAATTCAGGAAACTCTGAAAAAGCTAGACTAAACTGGTGTCTGCAATGTTTGTCATTTTAAAAATATTTATCTAGAATAGAGTAGTACTTATAAATATTAGAGGAGAACTTTTCAAAATGTGGTATTTCTTATTATTTTAAAATTCTAACGAGAATTTTCTGTAAAATTGCAATCACCTCTCAATTTCGGACCCCTAAATATTATTTTGGAAAATCACAACGCATAATAAATGTTGATATGAATTGGATACATGGGACTTCATGTAGCCTAATTCTGAGCCTAGGGTGAACTTGCCCTGTGGGTTGGGGCAAGTTTACTCTTTTTAAGACACTAAGACCACGGTGGTGGTTTGTAGGCAAGATGTCAATCTTTCACATTATGTCAATAGGATAAGTCCATTCAATCTTTAACATTGACGTCTCTAAGACCACTGTTAAATGAAAATAGAGCGGACACGCACCTCTAAATGAAAATAGGGCGGCAAGCCCCGGTCTCCCCTACTGAGACGAAAACCTCCTCCCTCAAGATCCACCTTTTTGGCCATTATGCAATGTAGGTTGGCTTGTTCTTCCACGTCCCTCACACACTGTCATCCCTGGGTGTTTGTACCTCAGAACATGGCTGATTTGACCCATTTGGGTGGCACATATGTGAGATCCCCCCCCCCCCCCCGGGCTGTTGTTAAGAATTATCATGTTCATCTGTCCAGCGATGCACGCTTAGAACATAACCATTATTACAAAAATGTCCTTGTTGTTATATTGTCTATTGTAAACACCGTGGATTGACAAACTGTTCTATTGTTAAAACAATTTTCTTGTAATAATGATATCAATATGATTCACCATTACTATAATTGAAAATATTCATATTTTCATTTTCATTGTCATTATTAGAAACATTAATAGAATGTATGGACATTAAAATGTTTGGATGCCTGCCAGCTCGATGTTTTAATAAAAATGTTTAATAAAAATCTAATTAATTGAATTTACATTATGTTAAAGTTAGGCCTAAAAAAAAAAGGTTCGATTAGCGTAACCTGACCGACCCTATTTTTACCGCCGACCCTAAACATTTTTTTATATTTTTTTATTGTTGTTTAATTTTTTTATTTTTTTTTTATTTTTTTTATTTTTTTTTTCCATCGTGACAGGCGCAGTACATCACCATCGGCTAACAAATCAGAGACCATATATATATATATATACCCGGGGTTTAGTACTACACTGTAAAAATGGTGTCTTGCAAATAAACATGTCTTGCTTTTTATGTGTCTTAAACTGGTGTCTTATCACAAGTCACGTCTCAATCGTCTCATTACATAGTGTCTTATTGCAAGTCGTGTCTCATTTAATACCTTATTCCAATTTGTGACTCATTGTATTAAGACATGTATTGTCATAAGACACGGAATATGTGACTTGATGAAGACACGTCTTGATTCAAGACATATTTCTGTAGGTAGTGTCTTGATTAAGACACCTAACAAGACGTGTCAAATA
The DNA here is from genome assembly GCA_035610835.1 of Ophiura sarsii. Lineage (NCBI taxonomy): Eukaryota > Metazoa > Echinodermata > Ophiuroidea > Amphilepidida > Ophiuridae > Ophiura > Ophiura sarsii. Next base: position 51,890,402 of record CM069452.1, read on the forward strand.
TAGGATGCCTATTAGAGACATGTCTAAAAACCAAGGTGTCTTGAATGGAGACACAACTTGTTGTTTATTGCCAAGTCATGTTCCATGTTATTTATGACTTTATAAGGCAACATCACATCTTGCTTTATACATGTCTTAATATGGTGTATTATCACAAGTCAGGTCTCTTTACATAGTGCCTTATTGCACGTCGTGTCTCACTTTTAATACCTTGGCGTTACAAAAAATATCTTACATTACAACATACATTTCCATGTGCAACTTGAAGGTAGATGACCCGATTTTCAACTTGATGTTTTCTATTTTACATGAAAGGTCATCCTTAAAATTGTTGCATTCCAAAGTTTGAGTTGCATAACTCCAATGGTTCTATTTTAGAAGCGCAAGGTCAAAAGACATGTGCCCATTGAGTAGTACACAGACTGGTTGGTGGTTAACCACCTTTGGCAGTAATTCACCACATTTTATTCTATAATTTCCAAATGAAACATTTCTGGCCCCTAATATTTTACAGACATAATGAGAAAAATATGGGGATTCTTCTGATACCAAAATATCTTGATGTGAAAAAAAAATCATAGCCCAAAAAAGTGATCAGGTCATATACCTTTAATCTACAATAATAATAAAGGGGCACTGATAGAGACTGCAGAGAAAAATGAAATTTGGAATTCTGAAAAAATTAATTGTTTCAATAGATTAAAGTATGTAGAACCCCGAAGTGTAATAATGTATGGGAAAATGGTTGAATGATAGCGCTAGACAACAATTTGGTTGAAGCATTTTATTTTATTTTATTTCGCGAATCCACATCCCTCTTGAAATTCGCAAAATTAATTCCCTCGTGAAATTAAGTTGTTTTACATTATATTGTTGTCTGGTACAAGGATTACTTCAACAAATTATCAATTGAAGTCTAGTCATTGACCATGACTTTGACTGTATGACATCTAAACATTTTCCTAGAATTTACAATTTACAAACTAATCAAGTTATTGATATCCTTAGTTCTTTCAAGCATCACTTCTATAAATAATCACATTTTATTGATTATAACCCCCTGGGTTACTACATCTTCTCCATAACCTTAAGGCCAAAAATAAATAAAATTATGTTGTCCTTGACCGCCTGCTCGTCATTTAGGGCCGCTTTGATTCTTTTGGGATTTTTTCAGATTTGTTTTCCTTTTTGTTCAGATTTTTATGTTCAGATTTTTTTTTAAACAGTTTAAATGGCATTGAATATTAATTTAAGTGTTTATAACATATATGTGCGACTCTTAGAGAGATTTCAACTTCTTGCTGGCTGAACTTTGAGCTTCCGCTGGTAAAAGAAATTTTAAAAAAAAATCCGCCCGCCCCTCCTCTCTGAAAGTTGTGGAGGACAACATAATTTTTTTTTTGCCTAACCACAGACTGGTTCAAATACAAATACACCCATCTTCGACAGCCATTTTCACTTGCTGTCTGAAAGAAATTTATAATTTATTTTTGCATTTACAACCGCAGTTTATTTTGAATATTGCGGTGAATAAATTTAAAATGCTCTCTTTTTTGGGGTGGTTTTAAGCATGGAATCAATTTATTCAACAATTTAAAAAAATATGTTTGAAAAATTGAATTGCCCACGCCTTCTCAGCTCCACCCTTTGTGAGTCATTAGAAATCAAGCTAATATTTTAAAACAAAAATGTTATTCATTCATTGAATCATATCCTTAAGGGGAGACTTGAGGAAGTTTTTTGTTGAATTTTGTTAGTGCTGTAATTATTGAACCATGACTCAAATGTATATAAAAGTATACCTTTTTGGAAAGGAAATGGATCAGAGAATCCAAATTTGGCATCAATTTTGACCAAAAATGTTTATTTTTTGAGAAAATCACACACAAAAATCACTTTTTTGACCCAATTTTTTTGAACAAAGCTAACAAACATAATTTTGAGTTAAAAATGCCCAAATCACTTGATGATGATGTTAAGACACTAATGAAGGGACGATTTTTTTTTTTTAAACCTAATCCAATATTTTTTTGAAATTTTGACAAAAAAGTGTAAAAATTTTTTTTCAAAAATTGTCCCATCATTAGTGTCTTAACATCATTATAAAGTGATTTGGCCATTTTTTACTCAAAATTATTTTTGTTAGCTTTGTTCAAAAAAAATTGGGTCAAAAAAGTGAATTTTGTGATTTTCTCAAAAAATCTATACTTTTATATGCATTTGATTATTAGTTCAATAATTACAGCACTCACAAAATTCAAAAAATCAAATCAAAAACTTCCTTAAGTCCCCCCTTAACAGGGAATTACAAGTGATGCACCATATAATTATAAGGCAAAAAAAAGTTGACTTAATTTGATTGATTGCATTATTCAAATTTACTTTAATTTTTTTATTTTAAATTAATTTATTATATCCTTAAATTCATGAAGTCATATCATTGCGGTCTATAAATGAACAGGGGAGGTATTAGGCCAAATGTGACCCGTCACATCAAAATGGACATGTTGGTGGCATGAGTCAATTCTGAGTTATTGTCATGACTTGAAAGAACACATTTTAAGCTTGAAAATGATACCATGTTGAAGGTGATCGGACTTTTTAATCACAAAATATGAGTTGAAGAAGCATATTTTTTTCTATTATTTTCTTTATATTTCTCCAAATATATTGGCATCTATCTCAAAACTGTGTTTGCCGACCACATGTCCTTTTCGACGCGACTGGTCACAAATAGTAAACATTTTGGGTCACTCAACATATCAAAACATTGGTCAACTGTTGCGAAACAATGATTAATTGCTACCAGAATATCGAAGAATTCTGCCTTTTTTGGTATATATCAGTCCATTCTGACCAAACTTTAAATGCTATAGGGTAAATATGGTACAAGAATAAATCGGTATATTTTTCTTTACTGTTAGGCAAAAAAAAAGGTTTGTCTCAAATTACCCTCGCGTATTCCCGAAACCGCCCGCGTTAGCTCTTCTTTTTTTTAGTTTCTTTTTTTCTTTTTTTTTTTTTCAATTTTCTCCAAAAACAATTTTGGCCAAACAAATGATGATCACGTCTAAATTGGAAAAAAAATCATCTGCGGGTGAAGATGCAAAGTTCCCCTTCCGACTGGCGGGTAACATTTTTGAAGCTCAAAGTGTAAGTAACAGTAAGTTCAGGGTAATTTGATCATCAGGTGTGTCATGATGATAGAGCTAGAGGAGATCAGTTGATAGGAGATTAAAGATAGTATTGGATTGATGAACATGATGAATACGAGGAGCTGTTACGGGCTATGGTTACAGTAGAACATCGTACAATAAAGACAAAAACATGTAATATGTAGTCTTGCTCTCAATTGTTTGCTGCAAAATATTATGAAAAAACCTTGGGCTGGTGGAACTTTTGCCGGGCAGGTAAATTCTGTGAGTTACCTGCCCGACTGGCTAGTTGAAAAAAATCTGAAGTTCCACCACTGAATCTAATAAAATAGAAGCATGAAGGGAAAAATAGGTCTGTGGAAAGACCTCAGCTTTTTCTGCTTGATTGCTGCATCTTGTCAATTTGTTGTTTTGTAGCGAAAATCGTAATGTTGACGTAATTTTACCCCTGTTGTCTTTTTTAAAGACAGTTCTTGTTTTAAACTGCGACAGGCAACCTTTTCTGTTTCGTTGCACTTGCAAATTTGTTGTTTTGTTGTCTTTTAACTATTAAATTGAAAATGACACCTAGTACGGCCTTTACTCATCACAAGACTGTCTAATAAATTGACTGATTGATCAAATGGACAATATAATGTCCTTGAAATATTTACTATTGCCTTGGCAAACAACTTGTTTTTAAAGTTAAAGGGAGGCTACACTACTGGATTTAAAACATATCCAATATATATCCTTTGTAACAATGCTTTTACCCGGTAACAAGCTTATTTTGATGTTGTAAGCATACATATTATTTATAAGGCTATATTAAAAAAATCATTTGTCTCAAAGCTCCCGCGCGCGTTAGTTAATTGGTGCGCGTTAGAAAAAAATATGATTTGTTTTTTAAAAATAAAATAAAATAAAACCCCCAAAATTTCACAGATTTTCATTGATCACATCATTTTAAATACAAAAGTTCACTTTTTCAAGGATTACAATATTTTATATTTACATTTTTTTTTTAAAAACCTTTAAAAAAAAATCGCATTCTGCATTAGGTTTTGAAAAACTGAAGAGCTTTGAGACAAAAGATTTTTTTAATATAGCCTAATGTGAATTAAAGGCCTGTGTAGGTAGCGGTCAACTATTAAATTAAACACTGTCACATACGTGGCCACAAAAAAGGAAGGTCACTAATATGTTACGCGCAAAACACATTAATGGGTCTAAAATTGACCATTTTCAAGAAAAGGGGCCCCCAAATGTTATCAATATTGTATTCAAAGGGGAAGATTGATGGAGAAAAACATGTGAAATCATCATTTTATTGTAAATGTTGAGTATTCTTATATAAATTTAGAGGGTGTTTGGAAAATCTTTGGTCACGCATATTTACCGGATACTATTTGACTGCCCTCTCCACACCCTGGGGTTAAGGTGGTTTGTTTTTTCAATCACACCGCGGACCACAACAGGGTATCAAAATCACCGTGAAAATGTTCACACTCCCTGTGGGGAAAGGTTAAGGTAATGTCTTCCGTACAAACATTGCTGTGAAAGTTTTCACACTCCCTTTAATTTAATTTATAAAAAAAAATGAACAAAAATCGTAATGCATTTCTTTATTTTCTGAATTAAAATGTTCCTCCAAATGATAAATTATTCTGCAAGAAGCTTCCAGTATTGCCGACGCCCCCCCCCCCCCAAAAAAAACAACAACACCACAACAACTTTATAACAGTGGTTTCTTGGTGTATATTAACTTGGATCCTCACACCTTTACACGAGAGTGCCCCCCCCCCCCCCCCCCCTTCTGCAGAGATAACAATACTAATCATCATACATATTGACATTTTCATCTAATAAAAGCCTCAAGTGCACATTAGTTGGTATTAAAATTCATGCTATGTGTCTTCTTTATTGTACTAATGTCTTTATATACACTTAAATTGGCACTTACCGCTTATTGGTATCTGTGATTACTACACTGAGTAACAATAATGATAATGATGATAATAACACAAAGTAATGGACAAGATCGGAATATGTAATGTGATCGAGCAAAATGAGTCAGAAGTCGGAAATATTGATTTTGAGATGTAACCAAACTAAGGATAGAATTTCTTTTTGTTTTCTGTTGATTTGAAAACGTTATATCGCTCATAACTTTGGAATTAAGTGTCCATTTGTGACGGGGTTTTCTGCAAAAATGTAGCTTTGCAAATAAACTATACAATAATGTAGAGATCTAAATATATTATATTTTTGACTTCAGACTGATTTGACGTGATCATGTCACATATTAGCTTTTAACACAACATCATCAAATCAATCATATCTTTGGAATTAAGTGTCCATTTGTGATGGGGTTTTCTGCAAAACTGTAGCTTTGCAAATAATCTATACAATCATGTAGAGATCTAAATATTATATATTTTTGACTTCAGACTGATTTGTCTTGATCATGTCACATATTAGCTTTTAACACAACATCATCAAATCAATCATATATTTGGAATTAAGGGGGGACTTAAGGAAGTTTTTTGTTGAATTTTGTTAGTGCTGTAATTATTGAACCATGACTCAAATGTATATAAAAGTATACCTTTTTGTAAAGGAAATGGATCAGAGAATCCAAATTTGGCATCAATTTTGACCAAAAATGTTGATTTTTTGAGAAAATCACAAAAAACCACTTTTTTGACCCAATTTTTTTGAACAAAGCTAACAAACATAATTTTGAGTTAGAAATGCCCAAATCACTTGATGATGATGTTAAGACACTAATGAAGGGACGATTTTTTTTTTTTTAAACCTAATCCATTATTTTTTGAAATTTTGACAAAAAAGTGTTAAAAAAAATAAAAATCCACTTTTTTCACGTTTTTTGGCACTTTTTGGTCAAAATTTTCAAAAATATTAGATTAGGTTTTATAAAAAAAAAATCGTCCCTTCATTAGTATCTTAACATCATTATAAAGTAATTTTGAAATTTTTTACTCAAAATTATTTTTGTTAGCTTTGTTCAAAAAAATTTGGGTCAAAAAAGTGAATTTTGTGATTTTCTCAAAAAATCTACTTTTTTGGTCAAAATTGACGCCAAATTTGGATTCTCTGATCCATTTCCTTTCCAAAAATGTATACTTTTATATACATTTGATTAATAGTTCAATAATTACAGCTCTCACAAAATTCAAAAAATCAAATCAAAAACTTCCTTAAGTCCCCCCTTAAGTGTCCATTTGTGATGGGGTTGTCTGCCAAATATAGCACACAAATAACCTATACAGGGTGAGTCAAAAATACTGCAATAGTGGAAAGAAGCCATTTTGTTTTCAAAACCAAAATGAATTTTAAAACTTTTTAAATGTTGCAAGAATGATGTATTTAATCCTAACTTTGTGTGAAAAAATGAAGTCGATCGCATTTTTCGTTTGTCTGACATTTTCCATTTTTTTGTTGGCGGGATATTCAAATATGAAAATGCAATGTGTGCCATTTCAAATTAAAAACCATGTGCTCGTGGACAAACAGGTAAATTTGGTTGTGCAGCAAAGAGGGTCACCAAAGACGAACGAAAAATGTGATCGACTTCATTTTTTCACACAAAGTTAGGATTAAATACATCATTCTTGCAACGTTTAAAAAATATTAAAAAATCATTTTGGTTTTGAAAACAAAATGGCTTCTTTCCACTATTGCAGTCTTTCTGACTAACCCTGTACAATCAAGTAGAGATCTAAATATTATATATTTTTGACTTCATACTGATTTGACTTGATCATATCACATAATATAAGCTTTTAACTCTTTCCATGCGGCTATTAGTTTTACCATATATACAACACAAATTTTCCAGAAACCTTTCCCAACTTTCAAAGTCCATCTCAAGGATTACTAAACCAATACTAGGAATGTTTGTTCTTATTTTAATGCATTTCTCATTTAATGCATTTTGTAATGTCGTCTGCAGACGCCTGCCTCATGGAAAGGGTAAAGAGGAAACAACCTCTATTTTAATGTGAGTTTAAAATAACATTTTTACTGGATAGAGATATAACTGCTTCAAAACCATTGCATACACAATCTAAAAGATGTAAAATTTGGGAAACACCTAGAATAGTCCTAATGTTCAAGAAACTTTTCCCCAAATTTGTTAAATTTAGGAAAAGTGACCATTCAATATTTCTCTATTGATCCCTACAATCATATAATAAAGTATATTTGATCAAGCCGGCAAAATAAAAGTCCAGCTAGTAAATAAGTAAAGTCTATTTTTTTTAGCTGTAACTGAATGAAGAGCAACAAAAACTTTTTTCAGAAAAATGAGGAAGATACATTAGTGTCATTATTTGTCCCGTGTTATCCCCCTGTTAGCTTTATTGCTACAAACCTCCCAAATGGGTTAGGAGGTTAGCGTTAAAGAAACAACAACAAAAACACCTTTTTCAGAAAAATTAGGCTGCTGCTCTTTGTCAACTGCAGGGGCGGATCCAGGGTTTCTCAATAGGGGGACACCAAAGTGGGGGTAAAGGGGGCAGCAGCCCCCTGCAATTTTTACACGTTTTTGCATGTTTTTACACGCTTTATTTACATGTTTTTTGACATTTTCGCCCTGTCAAAAAGGCGCTCTGTCAAATATGGTGGGGGGGGGGGGGGGGGGGGGCGCAGGCGCACTGTCGGTTGAGATTAGACTGTTGGTAATGTGGTTATTGAATGCCCATTTGTTGAACGCAGTTCGGGAAAAACATGTCTAACTTTAAACATTGGCATGGGGGGTAGTTTAAAGGGGCATTGAGAGATGTATCAATATACTAAATGAGCAAATAACGTAAAGATAATCATCAACATAGCCCAAATCCAAAATGTCATACAATTCCGACATCGCCTTCATACCAAATAAGCAAATAACGGCATTTCCTGGTTGAGATTTGACGCGAAAGTCCACGAGTAAAACGATAGCATAACTTCTGAATTTAGCACCTAGTTTCGATATGATCACATCGAAACTAAGAAAATCATGAAATTTTATATGATAAACGGCGAATGTTGGTAAACTGTTTCAGATGGTAGTTAGTATATGCCTAAGTATTACTTTGATGCAAAAAATTGATTTCCAGGATAATTGAGGGCGAATTCCCATACGTATCTCTCAATGCCCCTTTAACTCATGTTTAACCAAACGTTTACACTACATGCATGCCATGATTTTCATTTTGCAACAACATGCTGCATTGTGCTTGGTGCATTCAAGTTGAACAATAATAAACATATATTTGATGCATTTCTTTTATTTCTACGATAACCCTTTGAATCGCTGATTATTGAATAAATACCATTCCTTTCAATGGCATGCTTACAACAACTTTATGCTATTCATAGTCTTTAAAAACAAGTTTTGTTAAAACACCCTGTCTAAAAGATAAACTTGTGTTTAACTTAAACATGAGTTATTATTAGTTAGCGACGATTATATATTAGGCCAAAACCGCGTTTAGTACGAGAATACCGCCCCCACAAGTGCTACCGCAAGCATATAACGGACATCAAATGCAGCGCCCACTAGCGACGAACTGAACAATAGGAATCGAACCACAGCTAAACATCAATGGTCGCATGCTCTGATGTAAATTGTCTAAAGCTAACTATTGGGAGTCAATATATTAGAAAATTGACATATCAAAGTTGTTGTTTAATGGTATGGATGTAATGAATATTAGTAAAACCTCTATTATGGATGAGATGAGAGCCAAATGCCATTCCCCTGCAACATAGCAGATCGATACAGATGAGTGAAAATTAATGTGTCGCAAAAAATTCAAAAATTCAACAAAAATTCAAAATGTTTGCAACTTTCATTTCAAGATTTCTCTGTAATTTATGCATTAAAGAGAATGATTTTCGTCTATAATACTTATTTATACATCAAGGAATATTTTGATAGCTTACTTATTGAAATTGATTCTATAAATCATCTAATATCAATGCTCCCGTAAGTCCCAAATATAAATAATTTAGTTGGCCCCGTTCAGTCCTTATATGTGGTCATATCTAAAACATTTTTAGTGAGTTCACACGCTCACCATAGGCCGGTGAACAATGATGTCAATAAAGAAACAAACTAATACAACAAATGAATTACAACACATTTCCCAATCGACACGCTGCCCATCAACGGCTAATAATTGGCGTTTGAACTCACGTAGCATAATCACACGCTACTACACATGAATGCCTTCATTGCACACTGGTCTATCGGTATGTCAAATCCGGCGCCACTGCACTAATACAATAAAGGTATATCGTCTCAGGGCCGGGTATATGTTCATCGGTTAAGCATGAGCGGGTAATTTGACTATGAATAAGGTTACGAGGTTTTAGAACTGACGGAAAATAAGATAGGAGTGTCGAGGTCAACAAAACAATATTTTATTATTGGCCTACTGCTGGTTGGAAAATTCAGTCATGGATGATTAGTTCAATAGTTAAATGCTGTCACTTGGAGGTGCTGTAGTTAATGTCCATAGTCTACCACTTGTGCCCAATATACTTAAATATTTATAAACACTTTAATTAACATAAATTCATGAATATCGATAATATTTCATGGTTAGACTATCTTTTGAAGAAAAAAATGCTCAATCCCAACTAGAGAGCCTTGTAAAAATTCAAAGTTTAGACCTTCCGAGAAAGGGAAAGGGAAACTGACCTTTTATCAGTTGAGCACTTTCTGGCTATCTCGAAGCCTTTAGACCGATCCTGGGATTGAGTCTGAAAAGCTGACACCTTTGAAAGTATATTCATACTTTTTTAGATGTGAGAGAATCAGCCATAATGCCATCATCTTGTCGTCTGACGATTGCCTTATTGGCATGAAACTCAGAGTAACGACTCCCTTTCTCGGAAGGTCTAAGCTTTTAATTTTAAAAACAATTTAATACATTTTTTCCAATTATTCTTGGGGGAAAAAACCTTGATTTTCTTTTCAGATCAGATGAATTTATATATAGATGTCAACGCTTTATTAATGTTTGCAAATTGTAAATTCTTGGAAGATATCTTCCGCCCGTGACTGATTTGAAACAAACAAGACAACTTGATTGAGCGACATATTGCACAATTTTGTATACATGAAATAATACCATTGCACAAATTGCATAAGAAAATTCAATGCAGCCTCGTTTGTGGAGGTGGAGGGATACTTTTGTCAATCTAATGTTTTTTTCTTGCTATTTTAAGTTTTGTTTGTTTGTTGGATTTTTTCTTCTTTATCTTAATTGCTTCAAAACCAAAGGATACATTAACATACCAATCCGGAGCCTATATGTACCTTTGGTGAATTTTCAGCAATTTTTGAAATTTTCCAATGTTTTCAAAATATTTCAAAAAATTCAAAAATAATGCAAACATTGTGCAAACACACACACACAAAAAAGTTAACAAAAATTGAAAATTGATGAATAAAATTGGAATTGTTAGGCCCATAGAACAAGGGTTTTTGGTCACCTAAGCCAGCTATAGAAGATTTGATTTGATTTGAGATCATTTGGGTCCTACGACCCTAGATAACCCAACAAGCAAGCTTATTTCCATTGGGGTCCGATGGATGTGTGAACAGATACAGACCGGGATGATCTCCTACTCTTTACGAAAGAGTCTGTAACCTTTTTAACGTGCTCGGGTGTTGCTCTTCACGCAGTATACTGCGCCCTCTATAAAACCCCCCACATGGTGGCATTTTTCATAATGGATGTATTTATATCATAAAAAAGCTAAAACTCTGCTGATTGCAGAACTGTTTCGATCATTTTTCTACGATCACTATAAAAAAAAAGGTTATGAGTGAATGATGATTGAGATGTCATAAAAAGCTACAAAACAAGAAATCATGAAAACAGGCCAAAAAGATACATTATTCAATAGAATAACATTATCTTACTATAAATCTGGAAACGGTATGTGCTTGTCTGTTTGTTTGTTTGTTTGTTATCCTTATTTCTCTGTTAGTTTTGATCAAAGTGGCGCATACTGCATGAAATATCGAGGAAATAACAGGAGTGTGTTAAAGTTTATTCCACTGAAATTAGTTAACAACCGCAAAAAACCTCTCAGATTTGGTTCATAAAAGCCACTAGAATTGACTGACATTGTGCGTTGGGCCTACTACCGCGTAATCATACCGTGGTAATGTGTCGCATGCATGTTTGCGTTAGCCTCTCTGCCGCGGCACACACACTCCCTAAACACATGGCGCAGGAAATGGTTAGGGTATTTGATGTTATGTGGGAACGGGAAATGGTTTAGGATAGGCCTAGGGTTATAATGGTATATAGCGTTTTGCAGGGGTTAAAGGGGCATTGAGAGATGTATCAATATACTAAATGAGCAAATAACGTAAAGATAATCATCAACATAGCCCAAATCCAAAATATCATACAATTCCGACATCACCTTCATGCCAAACTAAGCAAATAACAGTACTTCGGGTTGAGATTTGCCGCGAAAGTCGGTGAGTAAAACTTAGCATAACTTCCGAATTCAGCACCTGAGTTTCGATATGATCATATCGAAACTAAGAAATTCATGAAATTTTATGTGATAAACGACGAATGTTGGTAAAGTGTTTCAGATGGTAGTTAGTATATATGCCTTAGTTTAACTTTGATGCAAAAAAAATGATTTCCAGGATAATTGAGGGCGCACTCCCAAACGTATCTCTCAATGCCCCTTTAATGAAGCAACCTGATTTCTTTACTTTAAGTTGGCATGCCAAAAAAATCCAAGGGACCGAGGGTTAATGAAGTAGCCACAGGAAATGGTTTAGGGAGGGTTGTGATCATAAATCAACCTGGTTTGGGTGTGTGTATTGGGGGGGGGGGGGGTGGGATAAAACCACGGGAAATGTTTTAGGATAGGGTTAAGAGTTAATGAAGTAGCCACGGGCGGGAAATGGTTAGGAGGGTTATGATTATAAATCCACCTGGTTGGTGTAGTTGCAGAGAGGGGGCGATTGTAGGGGGTATACGTGGTTTTAAAAGTACTGAGGGTTAACTTGATGCAGTTTGAGAGGTACGGGTTAATAAAGTAGCCACAGTAAATGGTTAGAAGGGATATGGTTATAAATCAACCTGATTGGGCCTAAGGGCTTGTAGGGGGTTTATAATGCATTTGGGAGGTATATGGTTATAAATCAACCTGGTTTGGGGGGGGTTTATGTGGTGTCAGAGGTAGGTAATGTGGCATAACCATCTAGCCGGGACCCGAGCATAGCGGGGGTATGCCGCTAGTAAGGTTAATAATAAAAGTGACTTAAATAAGGTGTTTTTTTTGCGTCTTTTAAATTTAAATTTTACCCATAATCCCTAGTTCACATTTTGCGACATCCGAGGGGTTTTCACAGATCGCATCACATATATCAACTTGAAGGTGTTCCGCGCGCCTAGGCCAACTCGCATTGTCAAAAGCAACTAGGACAAGACAGGGGCGGCGCCAGGGTATTTTAAAATAAATTGTAAACGAATTGTTGTTAATGAATGTGCGAAGCACAGGGGAGTGTGAGGGGGGATGTGCCCCCCTCATCGTTCAAAAAAAAAAATCAATTTTCAAACCCATTTGGTGTGTACTTTTGACCGATATTTTATTGAAAAGCCATCACTTCATTCCCTATCAATATTGTTTTTTTATCAAAGTTGGACAGCTAATTCGTTATATGGGAGAAAGAAGTTATGCATATGAAGAGGTATTTTGCAAAAGGGCCTACATCCACTTTGGCTCTTATTGAGAAAAAGTCAAAAAACTGTTTCTAAATATTCAAGCTGAGCAATTGAAAAACTGAATGGATTATGAAAGAGGTACACTACATACTAATTGAAATTGAAATAAATTTTAAATGTGCTAGTTTTAATTTTTTTTTAAATCATGTTTACATTTTTTGAAAATTTGGATGTAGGCCCTTTTGCAACAAAACTCCATCTGTTTGTACATAAAGAAAAAATACCACACACAAAAAATCATTTATTTTAATCATTTCAAATAAATAAGTTTGATATTGAAATGTATAGGTCACAATCATATGTTTCAAGGAAATAAAGTCATTGTTTTCAAAAATACCTACATCTCATTGTAAACAGCCATTGAAGTTGTTGTTTTGTTGCAAAAGGGCCTGTATCCCGATTTAATTCTGGATACAGGCCCTTTTGCAACAAAACAACAATTTCAATGGCTGTTTACAATGAGATGTAGGTCTTTTTGAAAAAAATGACTTTGTTTCCTTGAAACATATGATTTTTCCCTATACATTTCTATATCAAACTCATTTTTTGAAAAAATGCACCATAGCCCTTTTGCAAAATACCTCTTCATATACTGATATTTTCTTGCAAATCATAGGAGGGGGGGGGGGCAATGCCCCCCCCCCCCCCCCCCCCCCCCCCCCGCTACCTGTAGTGCCGCGCCTGGGACTAGCGTGAGAGCATAACAGAGACTATGGCAGATCACTTGCAACCAGAGGGATAATCACAAGACTTGCCATCTTCCAGAAGACCTACAAAAGTCAGCTTGCAAACCCTATTGCACCCAGTGAAACATCCCACCTGCAAATCACATAGCAAATCTGTTATTTCACTGCAACTACCATTAACCCTAACCAGTCAGGCTATGTTTTAATGTGGAAACCAGGGGAGGGGGACAAAGTACGAATTTTTTACCCAAATAATAGCCGCGAAACCCCCGGGAGTCAACCTCCGGACCCTCCAATCACCGCGCCACGTCCCTAACGTGCAAACGCTCGCCCGGAAAGCAATTTCGTACACGCATATCAGCTTGGTTGATGACGTCAACGAATTGAATGCTGTAGCATGCGCATGGACATTGTTTTTTGCTGTAGTGTATCGTAGGTTCCAGTAAGGTTAGGGTTAACAAGCACTTAAAAGGACCATTACAAATTCTCATTCATGCCACTTACTGTCAATGAATGGCATGTATTTCCTGAAAAAGCATTGTATCACTGCCAACCGAGGCAACAATTTAATTAAATAATTCATAATGCACACACCCCCACACCATGATGGATGCACACACTGACTTGTTGTTGTTGTTTGTTGTTGTGTTTTTTTTTGGGGGGGGGGAGAAGGGGGCGAAGCCACCCTATTAGCATGTGATTGCAAACATTTACACATTTAGGTCTTTCTAGATATAAGTGGAGGCTGACATGTTTGTAGTTATGTAAATTACATGTACCTATATGCAGTTTATTTTAACAGTACCGGCAGTCTGTGCTGGAGTCAAAGCTATATTTTTTATAGTTGATTATTCAATCAGAGAGATGTTATTATATCCCAACAGAGAGACATAATAGCTTATCTTGTTTGACTAGCTTATCTTGTTTGACTAAGGAGAAATCTCCTTAGTGGTGACTTGTGGATGTGTCATATATACCTAGATTATTCTTCAGACAGTATCCCCCCCCCCCCCCCCCCCCCACCTTCCATGCACACAAATCAATTTTATTGGTGTCCTGCACTATTTTAGACTGCGGTGTTTTGATTTGTTTTTTGGTTTGAATTATGGAAAATGCTTACTTACTTGCTTAATTTGACTTGTGTTCTCGATCTACGATGGCTCTCCAAACTTTCCTGTCCTGCATTGCTGTCTTTAAGTCTCCGACATCCAAACCAGTGTCCTGTTTAAGCACATCGATGTAAGTTAGGGCAGGTCTTCCAGGTTTTCTTCTCCCATGCTTTGGTATCCAGTGAACCAGCTTCGACACACATTCTTGACTCCTAGAGCAGTGGCCTGAAAATCTTGTCCTTCTATCCCTGATCTTTTGGGGGATTTTGGGGAGGTCTCCATACAGCTCTGTGTTAGTTGTATGTTGCTTCCAGTGAATGTTGAGGACAGCCCTCAGCATACGAGTATAACAGCCGTCAAGTTGCTTTGATAGCTCCGTGCCTCACAGCCATACAGTAACACAGATTCAACAGTTGCGGCGAACAGGCGAAGTTTGAATTTTCTTGGTAGGGTGGATTTCCAGATCTTGTTCAGCTTCCCACAGGCTCTCCAAGCTGCTGCCTTACGTTGCTTGATATCTGTTTCAGTGCTTGACATCCAGGCACCTAGGTATTTGAAATCTTTTACTTCATCTAGTTTGGTTCCATCGTTTGTTCTGATTTCCACCGCACTTGTCTGGTTGTATGCCATGCACGGCTGTTTGATCGCGTGTAAATTGTCCGATTTATAATCGCATCTTCAAAACAGAGGGCAGCACAGATTGATTATCAATTATCGATTATCGGGTAAAACTAGGTAAATCTAACCGTGCCGCTCAGCTCCGTAACCAAGGATTATAGAACAAAGGGATATGCACCAGTTAGGACGGGGGGCTTTTAAATACATTTTATCACTGCTAGATCCATTTTAATCACGTTCTTTGTTCATTTACTTTGTTCAGCTATTTATTTCTGACGGTGGCCATTCATACAAGCCCGATTTTATTAGGATATTCAGCTTTTTTAGCCTTGCACGCTCTAAAAAAGACTTTTTTGGTTGCGGTTTCAACGCGAACGTAAGTTATTCCGCCAAATATGTCGCAGATTGACCAGTTCGATAAAAACACACTATACGTAACTCAAAATGTGATATAATATCCCAAAAAGCAAATCGTGGGGCACATATTAGGATATTCAGCTTTTTTAGCCTTGCGCGCTCTTAAAAAGACTTTTTTGGTTGCGGTTTCAACGCGAACGTAAGTTATTCCGCCAAATATGTCGCAGATTGACCAGTTCGATAAAAAAACACTAAACGTAACTCAAAATGTGATATAATATCCCAAAAAGCAAATCGTGGGGCACATATTAGGATATTCAGCTTTTTTAGCCTTGCGCGCTCTAAAAAAGACTTTTTTGGTTGCGGTTTCAACGCGAACGTAAGTTATTCCGCCAAATATGTCGCAGATTGACCAGTTCGATAAAAAAAACACTATACGTAACTCAAAATGTGATATAATATCCCAAAAAGCAAATCGTGGGGCACATATTAGGATATTCAGCTTTTTTAGTCTTGCGCGCTCTAAAAAAGACTTTTTTGGTTGCGGTTTCAACGCGAACGTAAGTTATTCCGCCAAATATGTCGCAGATTGACCAGTTCGATAAAAAAACATTATACGTAACTCAAAATGTGATATAATATCCCAAAAAGCAAATCGTGGGGCACATATTAGGATATTCAGCTTTGTTAGCCTTGCGCGCTCTAAAAAAGACTTTTTTGGTTGCGGTTTCAACGCAAACGTAAGTTATTACGCCAAATATGTCGCAGATTGACCAGTTCGATAAAAAAACATTATACGTAACTCAAAATGTGATATAATATCCCAAAAAGCAAATCGTGGGGCACATATTAGGATATTCAGCTTTTTTAGCCTTGCGCGCTCTAAAAAAGACTTTTTTGGTTGCGGTTTCAACGCGAACGTAAGTTATTCCGCCAAATATGTCGCAGATTGACCAGTTCGATAAAAAAACACTAAACGTAACTCAAAATGTGATATAATATCCCAAAAAGCAAATCGTGGGGCACATATTAGGATATTCAGCTTTTTTAGCCTTGCGCGCTCTAAAAAAGACTTTTTTGGTTGCGGTTTCAACGCGAACGTAAGTTATTCCGCCAAATATGTCGCAGATTGACCAGTTCGATAAAAAAAACACTATACGTAACTCAAAATGTGATATAATATCCCAAAAAGCAAATCGTGGGGCACATATTAGGATATTCAGCTTTTTTAGTCTTGCGCGCTCTAAAAAAGACTTTTTTGGTTGCGGTTTCAACGCGAACGTAAGTTATTCCGCCAAATATGTCGCAGATTGACCAGTTCGATAAAAAAACATTATACGTAACTCAAAATGTGATATAATATCCCAAAAAGCAAATCGTGGGGCACATATTAGGATATTCAGCTTTTTTAGCCTTGCGCGCTCTAAAAAAGACTTTTTTGGTTGCGGTTTCAACGCGAACGTAAGTTATTCCGCCAAATATGTCGCAGATTGACCAGTTCGATAAAAAAACACTAAACGTAACTCAAAATGTGATATAATATCCCAAAAAGCAAATCGTGGGGCACATATTAGGATATTCAGCTTTTTTAGCCTTGCGCGCTCTAAAAAAGACTTTTTTGGTTGCGGTTTCAACGCGAACGTAAGTTATTCCGCCAAATATGTCGCAGATTGACCAGTTCGATAAAAAAACACTATACGTAACTCAAAATGTGATATAATATCCCAAAAAGCAAATCGTGGGGCACATATTAGGATATTCAGCTTTTTTAGCCTTGCGCGCTCTAAAAAAGACTTTTTTGGTTGCGGTTTCAACGCGAACGTAAGTTATTACGCCAAATATGTCGCAGATTGACCAGTTCGATAAAAAAACATTATACGTAACTCAAAATGTGATATAATATCCCAAAAAGCAAATCGTGGGGCACATATTAGGATATTCAGCTTTTTTAGCCTTGCGCGCTCTAAAAAAGACTTTTTTGGTTGCGGTTTCAACGCGAACGTAAGTTATTCCGCCAAATATGTCGCAGATTGACCAGTTCGATAAAAAAACATTATACGTAACTCAAAATGTGATATAATATCCCAAAAAGCAAATCGTGGGGCACATATTAGGATATTCAGCTTTTTTAGCCTTGCGCGCTCTAAAAAAGACTTTTTTGGTTGCGGTTTCAACGCGAACGTAAGTTATTACGCCAAATATGTCGCAGATTGACCAGTTCGATAAAAAAACATTATACGTAACTCAAAATGTGATATAATATCCCAAAAAGCAAATCGTGGGGCACATATTAGGATATTCAGCTTTTTTAGCCTTGCGCGCTCTAAAAAAGACTTTTTTGGTTGCGGTTTCAACGCGAACGTAAGTTATTCCGCCAAATATGTCGCAGATTGACCAGTTCGATAAAAAAACACTATACGTAACTCAAAATGTGATATAATATCCCAAAAAGCAAATCGTGGGGCACATATTAGGATATTCAGCTTTTTTAGCCTTGCGCGCTCTAAAAAAGACTTTTTTGGTTGCGGTTTCAACGCGAACGTAAGTTATTACGCCAAATATGTCGCAGATTGACCAGTTCGATAAAAAAACATTATACGTAACTCAAAATGTGATATAATATCCCAAAAAGCAAATCGTGGGGCACATATTAGGATATTCAGCTTTTTTAGCCTTGCGCGCTCTAAAAAAGACTTTTTTGGTTGCGGTTTCAACGCGAACGTAAGTTATTACGCCAAATATGTCGCAGATTGACCAGTTCGATAAAAAAACATTATACGTAACTCAAAATGTGATATAATATCCCAAAAAGCAAATCGTGGGGCACATATTAGGATATTCAGCTTTTTTAGCCTTGCGCGCTCTAAAAAAGACTTTTTTGGTTGCGGTTTCAACGCGAACGTAAGTTATTCCGCCAAATATGTCGCAGATTGACCAGTTCGATAAAAAAACATTATACGTAACTCAAAATGTGATATAATATCCCAAAAAGCAAATCGTGGGGCACATATTAGGATATTCAGCTTTTTTAGCCTTGCGCGCTCTAAAAAAGACTTTTTTGGTTGCGGTTTCAACGCGAACGTAAGTTATTACGCCAAATATGTCGCAGATTGACCAGTTCGATAAAAAAACATTATACGTAACTCAAAATGTGATATAATATCCCAAAAAGCAAATCGTGGGGCACATATTAGGATATTCAGCTTTTTTAGCCTTGCGCGCTCTAAAAAAGACTTTTTTGGTTGCGGTTTCAACGCGAACGTAAGTTATTACGCCAAATATGTCGCAGATTGACCAGTTCGATAAAAAAACATTATACGTAACTCAAAATGTGATATAATATCCCAAAAAGCAAATCGTGGGGCACATATTAGGATATTCAGCTTTTTTAGCCTTGCGCGCTCTAAAAAAGACTTTTTTGGTTGCGGTTTCAACGCGAACGTAAGTTATTCCGCCAAATATGTCGCAGATTGACCAGTTCGATAAAAAAACATTATACGTAACTCAAAATGTGATATAATATCCCAAAAAGCAAATCGTGGGGCACATATTAGGATATTCAGCTTTTTTAGCCTTGCGCGCTCTAAAAAAGACTTTTTTGGTTGCGGTTTCAACGCGAACGTAAGTTATTACGCCAAATATGTCGCAGATTGACCAGTTCGATAAAAAAACATTATACGTAACTCAAAATGTGATATAATATCCCAAAAAGCAAATCGTGGGGCACATATTAGGATATTCAGCTTTTTTAGCCTTGCGCGCTCTAAAAAAGACTTTTTTGGTTGCGGTTTCAACGCGAACGTAAGTTATTCCGCCAAATATGTCGCAGATTGACCAGTTCGATAAAAAAACACTATACGTAACTCAAAATGTGATATAATATCCCAAAAAGCAAATCGTGGGGCACATATTAGGATATTCAGCTTTTTTAGCCTTGCGCGCTCTAAAAAAGACTTTTTTGGTTGCGGTTTCAACGCGAACGTAAGTTATTCCGCCAAATATGTCGCAGATTGACCAGTTCGATAAAAAAACATTATACGTAACTCAAAATGTGATATAATATCCCAAAAAGCAAATCGTGGGGCACATATTAGGATATTCAGCTTTTTTAGCCTTGCGCGCTCTAAAAAAGACTTTTTTGGTTGCGGTTTCAACGCGAACGTAAGTTATTACGCCAAATATGTCGCAGATTGACCAGTTCGATAAAAAAAACATTATACGTAACTCAAAATGTGATATAATATCCCAAAAAGCAAATCGTGGGGCACATATTAGGATATTCAGCTTTTTTAGCCTTGCGCGCTCTAAAAAAGACTTTTTTGGTTGCGGTTTCAACGCGAACGTAAGTTATTCCGCCAAATATGTCGCAGATTGACCAGTTCGATAAAAAAACATTATACGTAACTCAAAATGTGATATAATATCCCAAAAAGCAAATCGTGGGGCACATATTAGGATATTCAGCTTTTTTAGCCTTGCGCGCTCTAAAAAAGACTTTTTTGGTTGCGGTTTCAACGCGAACGTAAGTTATTACGCCAAATATGTCGCAGATTGACCAGTTCGATAAAAAAACATTATACGTAACTCAAAATGTGATATAATATCCCAAAAAGCAAATCGTGGGGCACATATTAGGATATTCAGCTTTTTTAGCCTTGCGCGCTCTAAAAAAGACTTTTTTGGTTGCGGTTTCAACGCGAACGTAAGTTATTACGCCAAATATGTCGCAGATTGACCAGTTCGATAAAAAAACATTATACGTAACTCAAAATGTGATATAATATCCCAAAAAGCAAATCGTGGGGCACATATTAGGATATTCAGCTTTTTTAGCCTTGCGCGCTCTAAAAAAGACTTTTTTGGTTGCGGTTTCAACGCGAACGTAAGTTATTCCGCCAAATATGTCGCAGATTGACCAGTTCGATAAAAAAACACTAAACGTAACTCAAAATGTGATATAATATCCCAAAAAGCAAATCGTGGGGTACATATTAGGATATTCAGCTTTTTTAGCCTTGCGCGCTCTAAAAAAGACTTTTTTGGTTGCGGTTTCAACGCGAACGTAAGTTATTCCGCCAAATATGTCGCAGATTGACCAGTTCGATAAAAAAACACTATACGTAACTCAAAATGTGATATAATATCCCAAAAAGCAAATCGTGGGGCACATATTAGGATATTCAGCTTTTTTAGCCTTGCGCGCTCTAAAAAAGACTTTTTTGGTTGCGGTTTCAACGCGAACGTAAGTTATTCCGCCAAATATGTCGCAGATTGACCAGTTCGATAAAAAAACACTATACGTAACTCAAAATGTGATATAATATCCCAAAAAGCAAATCGTGGGGCACATATTAGGATATTCAGCTTTTTTAGCCTTGCGCGCTCTAAAAAAGACTTTTTTGGTTGCGGTTTCAACGCGAACGTAAGTTATTACGCCAAATATGTCGCAGATTGACCAGTTCGATAAAAAAACATTATACGTAACTCAAAATGTGATATAATATCCCAAAAAGCAAATCGTGGGGCACATATTAGGATATTCAGCTTTTTTAGCCTTGCGCGCTCTAAAAAAGACTTTTTTGGTTGCGGTTTCAACGCGAACGTAAGTTATTCCGCCAAATATGTCGCAGATTGACCAGTTCGATAAAAAAACATACGTAACTCAAAATGTGATATAATATACAAAAAAGCAAATCGGAGGGCACATTTTTTTACTAGTCCTATACCTGCTGCCTGTGTGTTACTGGCATCCATTTTGAGAATCCAAATGACGAATACTAAAAGAAACACACGGTGTGAGCAGTAAAATGTGAAATTACAAACCAAATATTGGAGGCCCGGATACGAAAATGCAAGCATCTTATGCACAAGAAATGTTTGTATTTAGTGTATAAATAATAAGATTTCCCGCTGGTCCAACGTTAAATAAGAGACTCTAGAGAGAGGCCAAACGAGACAAAAATCAGTGTAAATGGTGCTTAGATTTGCGGAGCTCCGCATGATTGCACGTTGAGATATAGGGAACTGCTGTTTCGTAAGCAAACTTGAAAACGATGTTACCAAAATAATGTTAACATACAAACCAAATATTGGAGGCCCGGATACGAAAATGATAGCATCTTATGCACAAGAAATTTTTGTATTTAGTGTATGAATCATAAGATTTCCCGCTGGTCCAACGTTAAATAAGAGACTCTAGAGAGAGGCCAAACGAGAAAAAAATAAGTGTAAATGGTGCTTAGATTTGCGGCTTGCGCATAATTGCACGTTGAGATATAGGACGCGTACATAGTACATGCACTCAACTGGTTTGCGTGATAATCGAACTATCGAAAGTATTGAGAAACGTTAAGATGACGTCATAATAAATCGGACTGTCAAACAGCCGTGCATGAACTTTGTCTTCTTTGCATTCATAGACACGCCAACTTTAGCAACTGATGTCTCGACCCTCTGGAGCAGATCTTGTGCCTGGTGTAATTCCTCAGACAGCAGGGCAATATCGTCTGCAAAGTCAAAGTCTGTCACTGCTACAGGACCAATCCTTCTGCTTCTTCACTCTTCTAGATGGAATCCAAGCTCTCCTTCCTTTCCTGTTGTAGCCATTCTCAGGGCGAAGTCTAATACTATAACAAACAGATATGGGGCAAGGGTGTCACCCTGAAGTACACTAGCTAAGATTTCGAACAGATCTGTTTCTCCATCTGGAGAAATCACTTTAGCCATGGTTCCCTTGTACATGTCTCCAACAGCATCGACGATCTGTCCTGGTATGCCATAAGCGTGCAGAATTCTTAGCATTTTGCCACGATGGATGGTATCAAAGGCCTTCCTGAAGTCTATATGTTATTATTGCTTGTAGGTTATTAGCTTTCACCCCTTCAATCAGCCTTCTCAGTGCCAGGATATGTCCTATAGTAGTTCTTCCTACCCTGAAGCCATTTTGGTTAGTTCTTAGATGTTTATCCAGCTCAGGTCGAATTCTATTTAGGATCATCCGGTTATAGGTTTTCGCTACGATAGAGCTAAGACTTATGCCACAATAGTTGCCACCCAGGCTGAGGTCTCCTATATTTGGAATGGGCACAATGTTGAGGATGGACCATTGGCTCGGCTTCTCCCTATTTGTAATTGCATCATTGCAGAAGCCTAACACAATATCATCTAGAGCACATCTTTTTAATACTTCTGGCGATATATTGTCCTCTCCACAGGTCTTCCCTTCTACCAGTGACTTCTTAGCCTTGTCATATTCATCTTGGTCAAAAGGCCCTGTTCTGATATCTAGATCTACAAAGATTGGTGTTATTTCATCATCCTCTTCACATATATCAGGTGGCTTTCCCAGTAGGTTCTGAAAGTGGTTGTACCAATTGGTGACCCTTTCCTTTTGCGTGTCTCCTTTCAACTGACCTTTTGTTGATGCCTTTCTGCCTGTGATTTCATTGATTAGTTTCCAACTTAAGCCATGCTTGGAGTTGATATGTGCAGTCTCTACTTCTTGAATCTTGCCATTCAAATTCTCTGACATAACTACAATGTTAGAAAAAAGAGTTCAAACACTTAGTAGGCCTAATGTAAAGTCATCCCCCTTTCCCCCCTGATCAATGTTGAGTCGCCCAACTTGCCAAACATCAGCCCGTGGCCTAGCAACATTGATTAGTGGGGGGAGGGGAGGCGTATATTGAAGGGGAGCTTTCAGGCTAGCAGATGCAAATTGGTATTTTCACATGACTCTAAAAATATGTACTATATGGTAATTAAAAGGTGCAAACAAGGGTCAGTGTTCGAACACCTTTTTTCTATGATTGTAGGTTGTAGGTGTCCTCTAGTTTCTTTTTCGCAGACTTGTAACCCTCTCTTCTATCATCAGTGGTGTTGTTCTGGAACTTATCATATGCATCGCTGATGGTATCCCTTGCCTTTATGACCCTAGTATCACTTAAGAAATTTGTCTTATGGGCTCTTTTCTTAACTGGTACAACTATTTCTGCTGCTTACTTGTTGGCCTTTATGAATCGCTCATACTTCTCAGATGCAGATTCCTCCTCATTTTCCAATACTTCAAACCTGTTGCGTATTTCAACTGAGTATCGTTCCTGTAGGCTTGTGTCAGTGCTTTATATTGCTTTCCAGTCATACTGTTTCTGTCTAGGAATTGCTTTACTTATCCTCAGACTTAGCTTGATTCGAGCCGATACAATTCTGTGATCTGAGCCGACACTAGCAAAGGTGTTATATGCTTCAGCATTCATTAGACTGTTCTGCCATTTCCTTCTAACAAGTATGTAGTCTATTTATGGAAAATACATACACCATTTCCCTGGTATTTTGGATGAAACAGATGTTTGGTTACAAAACATGCTTTTTTCTCTTGGATCGCCCCCATTCCATTTCAATGGAATTTGTATCCCCACTAGGGTGCATTGAGCCAGAAATGTCATGATAACTCTCTTATTTTCAATATGGCCAAATCAGGCTCTCCCAGCCCAACTCTGATTTTCTTAATAAACTGCCCCAGGGGACCAAATCAGGCCCTCCCAGCGATGACCCAAAGAAAACATACCAAATAAGGGTTCTGAGTCTCCTAAGAATGTGTTTTCTAAAATATTTGTGACCCTCGATCAAAAGATATTGAGAACCTCTGTATACATGTACATGCAACCATTTTACCGTCTATGATGCAACCATAGACGGTGCCTGATGGTGCCTTTCACCGTCTATGATGCAACCAACATGTGACAAGCCAGACAGAATATCATAAAACATCAAATCCTTTTATCTTATACAATATCGGCAACAAAACGACCATTAAATGTCTGCTATAAAATCTCACAGCTGTATTTTTCTGCCTTTCATACAATTATTGCTATGAATGTTTCCAGTACGTTGACTTTTACTATGCCCATAAATGTTTTTAAAAAACCACAAATAACCGCACCTGGGTATCTGGCGGTGAAAACAAAATGGCTATATATTAGGCAGACTGTGAATAGCATAGAGAGATGTATCGATATGCTAAATGAGCAAATAACGTAAAGATAATCATCATCAAATCCAAAATATCATACAATTCCGACATCGCCTTCATGCCAAACTAAGCAAATAACGGCCCCATAACGGCACTTAAAACTTAGCATAACTTCCAAATTCAGCACCTTCGATATGATCATATCAAAACTAAGAAAATCATGAAATTTTATATCATAAACGGCGAATGTTGGTAAACTGTTTCAGATGGTAGTTAGTATATGCCTAAGTATTACTTTGATGCAGAAAAACTGAAAATCCTGAAATTTTATATCATAAACGGCGAATGTTGGTAAACTGTTTCAGATGGTAGTTAGTATATGCCTAAGTATTACTTTGATGCAGAAAAACTGATTTCCAGGATAATTGAGGGCGCACTCCCATACGTATCTCTCAATGCCCCTTTAAAAGCATAGATTATCGTCTCTATTGAAATTTGGTAAAAAATGTGTGCTTTGTCTTGTCTCTTGCACCTGTATGACTCGCAGGTTTGAAAAGCCCGGTATTCAATACGAGTACAGGCCCGTCAGATGGGGGGCGATGGTGGCGATCGCCCCCCCCCCCCCCCCCCCCCCCTTTGATTTTTTTTTTTTAAGGTAAAAATTGCTTTTTTTTTAGTTTCAAATATCAATGATAGTAAAACTACTCATAAAACATTGACTACAGTGCTTTTTGGACTGCGAAATTTTGTGTCCGTGCGAAAATTTTTGATGTGCGAAATTTTTTGACTTCACCCCCCCCCCCCCCCCCCACCCCCACTTACGTGAAATTCACGAGGTGACTGACTTGGAAAACAATTTTGGGGCCACCTTTTACGAAAAAAAACACCTTGCTACGCCACTGCTTCCTGTAAAAAATTGTGAAAACGCCCCCCCCCCCCCCCCCCTTGGGCAAAAGTGTCTGACGGGGATGGGGTAGTAGTCTGTTGCGAAAACTATGATTGTCTCTCAGTCATACTATATTAAATTATCTTTTAGAAAAAATGCGTCAGGGGAAATTCAAATCCGTCAAAAATTTGGTACAACTAAAATGATTGCATGAATTCATCTCACGATTTACGTAACAATATTTAAAAAGTATTTTAGACAACTGGTTCAGGTTATTTATTACTGTTGAGGAGTTTATTTCTTGACAGTTGCTAGAGGCTACGCGGCCTTTATGATGCTTCCTTATGAACGATTTTAATCCGAGACACACATAGCTTCAACAGAAAATACAGTAAAAGTGGAAATTTTTGTGCGTGTACATCTTCGTGCTTCGCACATTTTGAACTATTATGCTTGTTTTATTCTTGCGATTACAAAAGGAATATATTCAAGCATTTTTATTTTCGCGCTTGCTGATTTTAGCGCAAAAGACGCAAAAATAAATGAAGCGTGAACATTTCAACTTTTACAGTACTGGCTAAGCCGCCTCCCTAAATTAAAACTCACTGGGCAGATAGACCTTTCTGTCTGGCGTTTCTTATGTTTTTTCTTTTTTTTTATGGATTTTTTTTGAGGTCGATACTTTGGAACAATAATTGACTTTAACCATTTACACAGTACCAACAAAAACCACTAAAAATAGCATATAAATAAAAGATGGCAAATAAAAACACATGCAAAATCCCTAACAAACAAAAAACACTAATAAACAACATAAACCCAACTGGTTGTAGAGCTGAAATAAACACAAATGATGCATGGTTTATAATGAAGCCATAAACAGTCGCAAAATGTCATAAAATATTAATGGTTTGATCAATCATACATACACACATGTACTTCTGCTACTGATACTGGTACAATCAAGTAATTGAAAACACTCTTCCTTCTTTATTTTAAACCTGCCAGGGGCGTAACCAGGGGATGGGGACCCCCCCCCCCCCCTGCCAAAAGGCTTGCCCCCCTGATGCACCCCAAATAAAATGACAAACTATGTATATACAAACAGATACTTTGGTTATGCCCTCTGACAGAAGGCTTGCCTCCTGATGCCTCCCCCCCCCCCCCCCCCCCACAAATTGAAGACCATAACAATAAATGACTTGTGACTTGACTTGGACTTGCAAAAAAGGACTTGTGACTTGATTTGGATTTGCAATAAATGACTTGTGACTTGACTTGGACTTGCATTAAATAACTTGTGACTTGACTTGGACTTGCAATAAATGAGTTGACTTGGACTTGCAATAAATGAGTTGTGACTTGACTTGGTCTTGCAATAAATGACTTGCTGCCATCTCTGTTAACAGGTGGGCAAGACATCAATAATGCCCTGTATACTGATATACAAGGGTTGGTCAATAAGTAATGAAAGTGATCATGGTATGGGATACATGAGTGATTCTATTGAGGAATAGTGTGATCAATACAAAGTATGAACCTTTGTCTTTCAAACAATACACTTTTGGATTTCTAAGTATGAACTGGGACGTCATAGCATTAGCTCAAAGTAAGTACACTTTAGACACTGCTAAATTCGTTATTTGGTGGCAAATTTGAATTGTTTGTATGAAACATGTGGTAAGAAGATTGCATACAAAGACACAAGAAGCAGGTAAATCCAGGGTGTTGTTTTCATAAATATGATACCTTAGACAATATCTTTAATCCCTGTGTAATTTGAAAATTATGTAGTATAAAAGTAAGGGAAGCAATTGAATAAAAAGTATACAAATATCAGTATTTCAAACATCCCATTTTCATTGAAAAATACCCAGTCAGTGAATCACTAATGTTGCGGAAAATCAAAAAAATTAGGAAACATCCAAAAATTTACCAATTTGGAAGATTCCATAGGATAGTTAGCTTACTATCTGAACTTATTCACATGACACCTACAAAAAATATGCGCATGCGCAGACAGCAGATCATTTTGAACTGGGCCAAAAATTGCTATATATAATCATGAAATTTACCAGATAAAAGCTTACCGTGCCTTCAAAATCTAATCAGAAACATTTTGAACCATGAAGATATACATGAATGTATCAATTAAAGATGGCTGCCACAACCGCTGTTATTACTACTATATTTTAGAGCTACTTATAGATGTGTATAAATAAAGTAATTGTCACATAATTTCAATGGTTTTATGATCAGCTCCTTTTGAAATCCCCACTATTATTGCTTTACATCCCACAACAATTTACTCAATTATAATCCCTTCATCTTTATCCTTTGTTCTTTTCTATCTAAAAAAAAAGAGATGTCAATCAGAGATTATTGTGTGTTCTAACTATGCACCAAGTGTTATTTGTTCCATGCTTGCATTGCCGAGATATATGCAAATGTATCAATCGACCCATATTTCAACCTACAACCATAACCAGCCAAATATTGACAGATTTCAGGCAGTGTCCACATGTACTTACTTTAAGCTAATGCTATGACGCAGGCATTTTTCAACTGGTGGCGTGTGCGCCATTTGTGGCGCTTTGAGGCAGTCAAATTGGCGCGTAGCCAACAACCATAAAAATTTTAAAAAATTAAAAAGAGAATAAAAGAAAGATAAAAAGTACTGCAAGTCACGACTTGCAAATCCCCCTGGATTCTCAGAAGCATTGTGAACATTGATATCTACAGTTGAAGCTGTCGACAAAGTCCTACTATTGTAACGTGTTTATATCCTTGGGCAAGTACTCAATTGCCTGGTCAACCCAAGCGAGATTGGAAAGCTGTTAGGGGATATTACAAATCTAAGTGCTGATCGCCGTGTCGGCAGCCAGGTAAATGAAGCGAAGTAATTGTAACGATTTCCTAATGGCAGCAAAAAAAACAGTGGTTCAGAAGTCACATAGAAATGGTGGTCACATGCATCGGAAGAGCAATACCTGAGCACGTAAAAAGGTAACAGACTCTTTCGTAAAGAGTAGGGGATCATCCCGGTCTGTATCTGTTCACACATCTAACGGACCCCAATAGAAACAAGCTAATAGAGGCTTATTGGGTTATCCAGGGTAGTAGGACCCAAATGTAATTAAATCAAATCAAATCAAGACCTAAAAACGGGAGGATTTAGATTACGGATTGAAATGGATGTGTGCTGTGCTGCAATACATCTATCGCACTGGAACTTGGATGTTAGTATTCAAGAAGTTCTGAGCAAATGTTATGTTCAGGCTCTCTAATATACGCTTCTAAACCCACCTTTAGGCCAAAAAAAAAAGTTGACTTGCCCTTTCCAACCGACTCAAATTTTCGGAAATCTAGGGTCGCTATTTTATTTTAATTTTTTCAAAGTAAAAAAAAAAAAAAAGTTTAAAAAAATTGAAAGAAGCACATAACACAATAAAGAAAGATGAAAACTTGTTTTTGAATACTATGTGCTTGTTAAAAAAAAAAATTTAAAAAAAAAATATCAATAAATGAAAAATCAAAAAATCAAAAAAAATCTTTAAAACGTGTTTTTGTGTAGTAAGTATCTCCCTGTTTAAATTTTTAAAAATCTAAAAAAAAAATCCGACTGTCCGACCCAGACTCTGGCCCAGAAATAGCCTTGACCAGGCTTCTAAAATTATTTAAAATGATGCAGTCCGTAACCATCTGGCGCTGACACTGTAACACGGAAATCCCACCCAAAAATCCCCCCTTCTCTATTAAGCTGAACACAGCGTGCTAAGACAAGTGACAAAGGATTTACGAACTGAGAGCTATGCTAACACGAAGCCTTGCACATTCTGCAATGCCAATCTAATGTTTCACCTTATAAAAGCGATGGAAATCCAATGGTTTTTCGTGGGGGGCAATATTCCCAAATATGGCGAATATGTATTATTCATAAGGTATAACATCCAATCAGAAAAGACAAGCAGCCTTTGACCGGTAAACCTCGTAAATATTCATTAAATTGCGCTATTACGACACTAGTGGAGGCGGGTCAACATGTTTATGCAATTAGCATAAATTATTACCAGCATAACAGATTATACAAGGCTTTCGGCCGCAAGCGGCCTCAGTCGAACTTCGTTCTCCCGCGATGGTACTCAATGGCGATCACTCCCCAGTTTTAACACCGGGCTTCGCCCGGCGTGTTCAGTGAGTAATTGGTGGGCCAGTGAAGTAGGCGGCAGTTTGGATGCTAGTTTATCGCACTAAATAAATAAGCTTGTAGGACTTGTTATTATTTATTAATATCAGTATGCACAAGGAGTTTGGTATATAATACTAGCCCGGACTAACTACAACCCGATACAAATTTTAGAAAGCCTGATCAAGGCTAGCCCAGAAAGGACAAGTCAACTTTTTTTTGTTGTTGACCTTATTAGGCTGGCCTTGATGTGGAATGAAGATGTACAAAAGGTCCAATACAAGTCTGCCCGTTGTTGGATCCTACAAGTGGGTCGTCACTCTGTCGATAAAAGTCAACATTACTCAAGTGAAAATTCCAGGTACGACAAATTTTGTTTGGAGATTCCATAGTTTGCAAATCTACTGACCCAGATGAACTTTCACTTTAAAACATCATCGGTGTGTGCAAATAATCAGATACTGTATGATATTGAATAAATAGCGTAAAGATAAGTTTATCAACGGTATCAAGATGCAAATATGAGACCAGTCACCTCATAATGAGCGTTAAGTCGCAAGTGTGCGTAGGAGATATGGTCCAATGAACATGCCAAAAGTCCATAAATAAAACAAAGGAATTGTACAACTTCATTTTGATTTTTGATGGGGAAATATCGAGCAATTATGACACGTTGCACATCAATTGAAAGCGTGTTCCTTGAGCATTTCAAATCTGGAAAAACCTGAAAATAAAATGTTCCTACTTTAGTCTCGATGTGATGATAGGTCTCGTATACTATGATGATAATAATGCAGCGATAAGAAAAACACTCACTCTTAACAATGAGCTTCAGACGATAGGCATTGATGATAGCACAGTTCTTAGCGCTAACCTCTTTTAGTCTTTTTTCAAAATGTTCCAACAGCGATAATAACTGTAACCACAATGCAATGGAAGAATTGCATAGAGCGTGTTTCTGCTGGAGAAGAAACACGCTCTATGCAATGAAATTTCTATAGGGTTCCTTTTAGAACCAAAAAAGGTTCTAAAAGGGTTCTTTAGCCAAGAAAATGGTTCCTCAAGCTTCAAGAACCTTTTGGGAAAAAATTATGGAGAACCCTCAATGGTTCTTGGTAAAACGGTAAAAAATGTTTTTAGCCAAGAAGAAATGATTTTTAACAGTTGAAAAGGATTAAATTTGTTTACATTTCTCTTGAATTTGCATATTACATAAAAACAAAAAAGTAAATATACCTTTAGGTCTTATTTAAAATTTGAAAGTTCTTCAAAGAACCATTCTAAGGTTCTTTTTAGAACCTTTAAGGCCAAAAGGTGCTCCCCACGGGACAAAAAAGGGTTCTTAAACGAACCATTTTTTCTAAGAGTGTACATTGATATGAGCAGATGGCATAGACGGACTTAGGAGGCATTGGGCAAGGTCATCAGCTGCTGATCTTGGCAATGTTCTGATGAGCACTTCTGACAACATTGTTTACTCAATCATTGCAACTCTGAAGAGCAGATGGCTCTGCTCTGCATGTCTACTATCCCTTATATAGAATCCCTCATGCATCCAATACCAAGATCATTTTCATTACATATTGACCGACCCTTGTATATTTATCTCATAGTTATAAAAGTTACAACACACATATAAATGTAAGTCTTATCTAGAAAATGGGAGACCTACATTAGTTTTTGAGACAACCTATAAGAATTCAATCTGATAGTAACTGGCTGCGAAAAACTAATAAACTGAAAAAAAGGAACATAGTACTTGGTTCCGGGTGCTAGCTATCTCGTGCCAACTTGATGACTGAAAACTGCACCTAAAATTTGGAACTCCCAGCCATGGGTAGCCAGCAACAGAAATATTATAAATGGAAAATTACAAAAACATTTTGAACAGTGATGTGGATATG
Organism: Ophiura sarsii; assembly: GCA_035610835.1. NCBI lineage: Eukaryota > Metazoa > Echinodermata > Ophiuroidea > Amphilepidida > Ophiuridae > Ophiura > Ophiura sarsii. Next base: position 51,922,029 of record CM069452.1, read on the forward strand.
GTGGGCAAACTGACCTGAATTACCCACTACACCTTGAGCCACCTAACATATTCATTCCTGATCATGAAGAAAGCAAATATTTTGTCATTCACTACGATCTTTCAACTGATTACATTTCGATAACTCAACACCGCTATTGAAGGGGTACAATAAAGGGATCTGGTATTTTTGGGATGTATCAAAAGGCCTACTACACAGTCACACAAAGGAAACCTATAGCAACACACATGGCAACACGGTCAAGGTGGAAATACATCCCATCATAATAATAAGTAATGCTATGGCGATATACGGTGAGAGGCAGGGATAGCACTGGATCAAAAGTGTGAGAGGTCCCTGTTTCAAGACCCTGTAGGACTTCAAGAAATTGAGGGGTCCTGAAGTTTGGGTATTTGAAAATGGTCGAAACTGATACAGTCACTAACACAGATACACAGACTACGCACGACCAAGTTAGTATGTGTAAATCATATACCTATGTCGTGACCATGTCATATTACTTAATCAGTAGAAGATACTGATTGAATGTATTTATAAAGAAATCATTGAAACTTTTGCGGAAGCAATTTGTCAGCGATTTAGAAATGTTTGATTTTTAATTTTAATTTCAATTTTTTACGGACAGTTTTAATGAATTTATATTGTGAGCAAAGGATGGACATGTATTCCATACATTGTCAAATTTAAGGGGTCCCTTCAATTTTTGATCATGACCCGCAAGTCTTTCCAATTTGAAACCCGACGCGTCACTACAAGAAAGTGAGAGGTCTATGACGCGCTGACGCGTCAGAATGCGACCCCTGGTGAGAGGGAAGGCTGAGGGAAATATAAGAGGTCGCAATAGTTCCAAAAAATGGTGAGAAATATACTTTTTTATCTCTCCAAGCGCAAAAGTAGTCCAAGCGCATGCGCGCTAATTTGGCATATGCAAGCATCACACATACCATTTGCAATGCGCCAGTTGCGTTATGCGAGCATTTGCGAGCTTACGCTCTACTGAAATCAATCGTTGCTGCAAAGAGGTTCGCTTATTTGGAACTGAATGAACTATAGAAGCCAGAAGCCAGAATGGTTTCAACAACTTTAAGGAATGGAATGAGTTTGATAAAGGCTATGCATCTGGCACAAGAGCAGCTTGGAGAAGGATGATCCAGATATGACAATGTATCCTGGAGGGGGGGGGGGGGGGTACTCGGCCTAATGAGTCCACACCACCAAATAATATTTTGCATTTTGGCCATACACGGCAGTGTTTGAAATTAAGAGGGACCCCACCATAAGTCTAAATTTAACATCCTAGAAAGGTAAAAAGTGCTGTAAATGTACCAAAATGTTTCATAATTCGGCATTTGTAGGTTATTTCCTCCACATTAGGCCCAAAATCTCTAGTTTTTTCTTCAATGGTATAATTTTACACGATTTCACTGTTTCCAGCAATTTAGAGCTAAAACCCCTGATCTAAGAATATAGGCAGCCTGTCGTACCTAAGATAGATATAATTTGGCCCGTAGCGAAAAAAATGCTGGTTACCCCCCACAAATGTGATTGTTTTGAAGCAGAAGACATCTAGATCTTCAATAAAAGCAATGATTTGAATGAACCAGTTTGCTCTAAAGGTGAAAAACATTAACACAAACTTTACCTCTTTACCACACAAAGCAATAGGACACTGATTTAGTGGTGTGGGACCTAATACGGTATATGGAGGTGTGCTGCTCTAATGGGTCGCTCTTTTTGCAAAAAAAACCCCCTAAACATGGGGTATGATTTGTGCTGGAAAATCCCTAATAATTGGGGTAATTTTTTAACAGCAATGAAATGGGTACTGTTTTTTCCCCTAGAAATGGGTAGGTGTTTTGAATCTCCAGGAGCACCCCCGACCAAACCAAATCCGAGTGACCCCCCCCCCCCCCCCCCCCCCAGGGAATGTATGGCAGCCAATCATCAAAACTGTTATCAGCATAAGGCAACTGCTTTTTGATTGGCTAATGAAAGTTTTAAAAAATATTATCATTTGCATAATTACCACATGGTCCTGGTGAATACTAAAGCCAAACTCTTACATAAGATTTTGACAGACGAGTGAGGAAATACTCACTACTTCCTTTATCATTATTACTTGGTTAATAAATATACGATATTGCTTTGTAATAACACAAATCAATATCGATAATGTCACTAAACTCAACAGCGCAGAACAATCTCACGACTCACGAGCTATTTATAGTAATAATAAAAGAAAATTTGTTGAAATGTTCTACAGAAATAGCTTTTATTAAACAAGAAAGGATCTGCCAATATGAGGGTCATTCAATAAGTTCTACATCCTACAGTAGCATATCTATTTTCTGGAGATGCAGCGAAAACCAAAGATACATTTAGTGCTACAGAAACTGATAAAAAACAGCCAAATGTCTCCTAAGTGCTATTCATTTGGTCAATTCTAAGAGACGAAACGTATATACCTTTAGGTCAATTAAAACTGTTTTAAATTACAGATATCTCTTGAACAGACTATGAACAATAAAAGTGACTGATTTCTTGGGGGCAAAATGCCCTCTAATTAGCCAGAACCAGACCAGGACAGCCATTAGTTTAGCCATACCCCAGAGAATCGCTGCATAAGTCATATTTGCTTTTCATCAGAACTAAGAGATCTTCAATATACAGGACTGGATAGATTTCAAGTCTCTCGAAGAGATCATTTTCTACAACTGACTACCTGATTGACTATTATTAAGGTTACATATAAGGAAAACTCATGAAGTGACTATCATGTTAAGAATCAACATTCAAGACATCATTTTGACTTGACTTGTAACGAGGAAAATTTGACTGAATAGCAGTATGCCAGTATGCTAAAGGCGTAGCATTGCAAGCCTACAAACTTTAATACTGCCTACAATCTGATTCATACATGTACATGATGATAATACAGTATTATATTCAGAAATCAACCATTGTTTTCTTTTTTTCAGTAATTAAATCAGGCTGTTATATCTATCTAATCATACAATACGAGGAGAAAACGAAAAAACGTATATTTATCTTTAGGGTAATTTTCCGTGTCCGTTGTCCAAAATCTCTCTCTGGCTTTGATCGCATCGAAACAAGAGTGAAACAGATATCAATTATCATTTACATATAAATGTGTAGCTATGATTCAGAGCTATAATCATGACAAATCCCTTACGAAAATGCAATCACCAAAATTTGGTTGCAGCAAGGTGGTACCAGGTTGCGCAAGGTTGTCGCAAGGTTGCAGACGTTTGTCGCAAGGTTGCGCAAGGTTGTGGATGATTGCTGCAAGGTTGCGCAACCTTCTCAGAAAAACCAAACTGGTTGTGCAAGGTTGCTGTAACCAGTTCAGAAGAACCAAACTGGTTGCGCAAGGTTGCGGATGGTTGCTGCAAGGTTGCGCAACCTTCTCAGAATTCCCAAACTGGTTGCGCAAGCTCCTGCAACCAGTTCAGAAGAACCAAACTGGTTGCAGATGGTTGCGCAACCTTCTCAGAATTACCAAACTGGTTGCGCAACCTCCTGCAACCAGTTCAGAAGAACCAAACTGGTTGCGGATGGTTGCGCAACCTTCTCAGAAGTACCAAACTGGTTGCGCAAGCTCCCGCAACCTCTTCAGAAACACCAAACTGGTTGCGCATGGTTTCTTCTTATGTTCAAAGGTCAGGTCAAAAGGTCAAACATGTGAAATAAACATTGCTGTCATTGTAACCTTTACTAAAATTGTAGTGACTTTGATGATTAATTGTACCCATACTTTGTAATCAATTTCATAATGAAAATGAGGTATGCTAGAAAAACAAGTTGTGAATCATATTCTAATCTTTGAAGGAAACTGATGTTGCAGATAAAAATGCTGAAGAATAGTAAGTTTAAAACATATAAGCTTATTTTGGTATTGGTTCCGAATTTTGACACACGTTTTTGGTGGTTGCTAGCTGGTTGCAAACAGGTTGCGCAAGGTTATATTTTTCCAAATTTAACCAGTTGCTTGCGCAACCTTGCGCAACCTTGCACCACTAGCTGGTTGCGGCAGGTTGCGCAAGCTTTAGATGTTTCTGCAAGGTTGCGCAAGGTTATAATGTTCCAAATTTAACCAGTTGCTTGCGCAACCTTGCACCACTAGCTGGCTGCGGCAGGTTGCGCAAGCTTTAGATGTTTCTGCAAGGTTGCGCAAGGTTGTAATGTTCCAAATTTAACCAGTTGCTTGCGCAACCTTGCACCACTAGCTGGTTGCGGCAGGTTGCGCAAGCTTTAGATGTTTCTGCAAGGTTGCGCAAGGTTGTAATGTTCCAAATTTAACCAGTTGCTTGCGCAACCTTGCACCACTAGCTGGTTGCGGCAGGTTGCGCAAGCTTTAGATGTTTCTGCAAGGTTGCGCAAGGTTGTAATGTTCCAAATTTAACCAGTTGCTTGCGCAACCTTGCACCACTAGCTGGTTGCAGCAGGTTGCGCAAGCTTTAGATGTTTCTGCAAGGTTGCGCAAGGTTGTAATGTTCCAAATTTAACCAGTTACTTGCGCAACCTTGTGCTTGGTTGAGATACAAACTTAAGGTTACACCGCCAACTGACATTGCAAGGTTGCGCAAGGTTGTATTTTTCCAAATTTAACCTTGCGCAAGGTTGCGCAAGGTTGTAATGTTCCAAATTTAACCTTGCGCAAGGTTGCGCAAGGTTGTAATGTTCCAAATTTAACCTTGCGCAAGGTTGTATTTTTCCAAATTTAACCTTGCGCAAGGTTGCGCAAGGTTGTAATGTTCCAAATTTAACCTTGCGCAAGGTTGCGCAAGGTTGTATTTTTCCACATTTAAGGTTGCGCAAGGTTGCAGAATTGATTGCGATAAAGGTTGCGATTTTCATAAGGGATGTCACGAGGCTGATATTCATATTAGCGGTGTTATGAGAGAGGAGATAGAACTTATTGAATGACCCTCGTGTGTTGTATTATAAGGTGAACTAGTAGTGCTTCACCTCTGAAAGCTAAAGTACACACGACTGTTTTAATAGGAAATACACACAATTGATAGTTGCATGTAATGTTGCGAATAATGATTGATTTTGAGTGACGGGTAACAACAGGTAGAACGCAGACATATTCTGAAGATTGCCTCTGGGATGCGGAAACTCTTCCACTTGCCAATCGGAAGCTACTTTTAACTTCCTGCCTGGGGAGCACACTGTTGATGGCGCTGTGTACATGTAGTTGGAATGTCAGTGACTTTTGTTGTCTGCTTATCAGGTGTATAGATTTTAAAGGCATATTATTTGATCTTTTCCAGAGAGTGCCCTCTATCATTGATTTTTACTATATATGTTACTACTAAGTTACAGATCGATACGATTCCTTATTACTTAAAAATCATGGTTTGAAAATAGATTGCACCGAGGCGTACAATCTATTTTTTCAAATTTTAGGCTAATTTCACTCTAAAACTATGATTTTAAGGTTATTAGGAATCGTATCGATCTGTAACTTGGAATATTTTTATGATTTATGATCAGAAAAGTAAATCTGCAAGAAAATCTGCTTCCAATTTTTGTTCGCGGATTGAGGGCATCCCCCGGTAAAGATCACATCATATAGCTTTAATTAAAGTTAACACAGAATTATTGGTAAAATGTCCGAAAAATTGTGCGGTTTCAAAAATTATGGAAATACTTACATCAGGCATCCGCAAATAGCGGAGGCCCCAATTGTGGCGCTTGGCGGGGTTCCAAGTGGCGCGCAAACGCTTACAGTTAAAAATATATATATATATATACATTTTCTAAGTCCAAAACAGGACCTTATGACCCATAATTGACCCTAAATAACCCACATAATACCTCTTGACCCACACCTTAGGAATAAAATATTTAATTTATTTGTTTTTGTGTCTGACGGACTCGATGCAAGTCTACATAACGTGTTGCTACAGACGATTATTTGTTGGAAACCGGTGGAATTAGACCAACTGAAGCCATTGTTCAAAATAAAATAAAATAAAAGCGCAAAAATCAAAACTGAAAAAAGTTAATACATTGTATGTGTGCAATTTCCCTTGATTACATCACAAATTATTGAATAAACAAAACGTTGGCCATATCTCAATGTCCCATAGAAAGATCTACAATCGTGATCATAAATAATTTGGACAACCAGGTAATAATTATATTTTAACACGTTCCCGTTTCCGCAAAATGTACACTATTGAAACATTGCTGTCTTTGATGGAAAGCTTGAAGCCTTTCCTCAACATGAATAATTCCCCAACCCACTGGCCAGTATCAAGTAACCCCAAAATCATGTTTCAACATTGATCCAGGGGGACAGGGGGAGTTTTTAAACACACATATTATAAGAATGTCCCAACAATATTGTCCAAGATTGTAGTTCCTAATATTATTGCAGAACCCACCCCATACAGGATGAAAGAATGGGCACTTTTTTCACAAAAGCGTCACAAAAGATGTAGGCATGCATATTCAAATCCAATGTAAGCGCTATAACAACCTACAATTTGGCTTTCATTCAAAGAAAGAATATTAAGAATCGACCATTTTGTTATCATGTTACACTAATTTTTAGTAAAGCCCCAAATTTTGAAGCCAATGAATTATATTGAGGTTCGCCTCCTGAATCAGCTGATGTGCTTCCTTTTATTTTTATTTCTTGATTTCAGGCTATTCATTACTCATAATTTCACAGATCTATTTATTTCCAGTCATTTTAAGATTCTGTATACAACATTAATGTGCCTTTTCAGGTTTCACTAATTTCATTGATCAGTATATCAGGCAGCCAACAATACATTGTGTATTGCCATTCCGTGGATTGGCTTTAAAATACCGGGTTCTACTCAAATTATTGCAACATTATGACGAAATGTTCGAATTCAAAAATTCTTTTTTTTAATGAAAGCCAAATATGTGGTCTTTGTAACACTATAATTGGTTATGAATATGCAGGCCTAACATTTCTGTGGCGCTTTCACCAACAAAGTATCCATTCTTTTTTACTCAACCTGCAGAAAGACCCGATTAAAAAGTTAGTTCCTAATATTATTATGCGGAACCAACCCTATTACTCTGGTTGTGTGTGGAGGGTGATTGGTTTGTCACGGACGGACATTTTTGAAAACATTTGAGAAAAACTGCCTGAGTAACTACTAACATTTACAAAAATGTTTTATGTTTTATGTTGAAGAGTATCATCAACTCTATTGAAATTGATAACAATTTAGTAGGTGTGGTTTGTTACTAAAAAATAGAATGAACAAAACATTTGCGTCACAGGCGGACAAGATAGAAATAGGGTTCTTTACTTTTATGTACTCTTTTTCTGTTTCTATCTAAGACATTAGTTACTCCACAATTCTTTTCAGGCTAAACAGTATCTAAGATATATGACTTGATTACCTGATACACAGCTGGTGAAAGCTGACCTTTTTTTACAAGAGGGAGGTGACAATTTGTGTCACGGACGGACAATTTTGGGCGTCACTGACGGACGCAAATGTTCACCGCAAGAATAACTTCAAAATCACTTTTCATTCATACTTTGCACGATGTTTTTGTGAAAAAATGATATCATATACTACAAAATAGAGAGCAAATACATATTAGGTGGTGATTTATTCAGTCTGCGTAATACAATTTGCCTTTTCCCAACATATCAACATTCCATGTATGGCAAATCCAAGTTACCAACCTCACCATTTGGGTGAACATTTTCTCACAATAAACTTGTATCATATCTTAGGCCATTGTTTTATAGCATTTAAATTCATCTGCCATCGCTTTTTAGGTCACACGCCCGTGTATTCCGTGAACATTTAGCTTTAAATGGTGGAAAATGTCAATATTTTCACTAAATCGATGTTTTCTAGAAGTTCAAATTTGTAGGAATTTTAAGACAACATAACTAAAAATATATCAAACTATCAGGTAAGCTATTACTACTATTGTGTAGAGGACTTTCAGCGCTAGGATTATGGATTTTAAACTCGAGATATGCATCCATTTCTAGCGAAATGTATGCAAAAAAACATGACTTTTACACTTTTCCGATATTTTTAGCAATATTTCCAAAACTAATATAAGCCTTTTTTTAGAAAAAGAAAAAAATAATTCCTAGACAAAATTGTCTTGTTTACAAAAAAATATATTAGAATAAATTACTATTTTTTATTTTATAGTTTTGCTGTCTGACAAATTTGGGGTAATAATTTTTTTTTTTTAAATCGCTTTTTGGTTCATTTCTCAAAATTTAGTTTATTTGGTATCACATTGATATCACCATCGGATTCCTTATCAAATTTCCTTTCTATAAATGTATACTTTTATGTACTTTTATTCAATATTCTCAAACTTAGAAGCAAAAGTTGATCATCAAAATAATAGGTTGACACTTCCCTTAACAAGATTATTGGATAACAATGTACACCTAGCAACAAAAGTCCCGGACCAGGTGCTTTGAGGTTGGCTAATTCAAAATAGATAATCGGTACCAAAAATCTGAGATAAACATTGAATGAGCAAATTTCTTCTCCGCAGTTTGATACCTCATTCAACAAAATCGAATGGATACTTTTAAAGTTATGGCGATTTCAATGACCACGCATAACAACAGCAAAGTTGCACTAGGTATAGGAAATAACTGATTTATTTTTTAATTAAAAAAATTGAAAATGTTTCATTAACATAAGATATGGCAAGGTCAACTTCTCCAAAGAATGTCCGTCCATCACGCATCTTGTTTCTACCCCTTGGGCAATAATGGATAGTTCCGAAAACTTTTCCGCATTTTTTCTTCTTTTCGAATGCAGTTTCAGTTAGCCAAGATGTTGTCCAATATTGTGAGGCACAGTTCAATATCAATATCAAAAAGTATTTTTTTTCACACCAATGTGAACCTTGAACCGATCACCCTCTGATGCCTATTTAGTTCATGGTCAAAATTATACTGCACGAGTTAGAATTCCAGCCTGGGCTTCACCAAAAGCAACGCAAAAGGAAGTATAATGAGGTGTTATTCCAATCAGATCAACAACAAAAAAGAGTTGACTTGCCCTTTCCGACCGACTCGAATTTTGGGAAATCTAGGGTCGCTATTTATTTATTTATTTTTTTTATTTCAAAAAATGAAAAATGAAAAAAAGAAAAGAAAAATTGAAAGAAGCACATAACAATAAAGAAAGATGAAAACGTGTTTTTGAGTAGTATCTGCTTGTTTAAAAATAAAAATAAAACCCCCCCCCCCAAAAAACCAATCCTTAAAACGTGTTTTTGTGCAGTAAATTTTCAAAATATTTCAACAAAAAAAATAATAATAATAATCCGACCGTCCGACCCTGACTTTGACCCTGAAAGGGCAAGGTCAACTTTTTTGTTTTGTTGGCCTCATTGAAGAACTACAATTGTAGAACTTCATGGTCAAAATTATACTGCACGAGCTAGAATTCCAACCTGGGCTTCACCAAAGCTGTTGGGGCAGGGAAAAATGTCCTAGGTCTTCCCTGTTAGTTCAGGAAATACTGAAATAAGATCTTTTGATTTGTTTCCCACATCAAATGAGGGGATACATTGCTGTAGCTATACCCAGGGGGGGGGGGGGGGGGTACTCACCTAAGACGGTATACGGGGGTGTGCCGCTCTAATGGGTAGCTTTTTGGGCACATAATCACTAAACATGGGGTATGATTTTGTGCTGGAAATCCCTAATAATGGGGTCACTTTTTACAAATGGGTCTATTTTCGCGAAATTTTTGTCTATTTTCGCGGAAATTTGCACAAATTAGGTCTATTTTCCCGATAATTTGGGTAAAATGGGTATGGGTTTTGAATCTCCAGCGGCACACCCCCGACCAAACCATATCCGAGTACCCCCCCCCCCCTAGTCCGTCGAGAAGTCCCCCTCGCCAAGTGAGGTATAGAGCGCCCCCATACGAGAACCGACAGGCCCGAGCCGAAGGCGAGGGTCCTTCGGCATACGTCGATACCCCCCGCAGCGCGGTCATTAAAATAAACGGTGACCTGCCAAATGTCCAATTTAACGAATGACGTAGTTAACCAAATATGGTATTTCCACGCCCAGCCGGATTGTGTTTCCCAAAGATGAGTCCCTGTGTGTGCGTGTCACTTGCACTAACGCGCGTGCTCAGCGTTTCAAACAATCCGTCCGCGCGCATGCTGATGAGTGATGAATGACACATTGTTAGTCTGATCAAATGAGACTGTATTTTGGATAGGGAAAATGTAAACATTGGATGAAGTTTAAGGCTAGTATAATGTAATTTCCAGTTTCCCGTTTCCCTACCGACCCAACTTTTCAGTTTTACCAAAACTTTCATTATTTTGTGCAAAATTACATTTTCTGACAAACCTTAAATAAAAATAAAAACTTTTACTGGCTCAAAATATCAGGCATATCTTCCTGTTGATTTTAAGGGATTTTTATGGCAGTGGTGTCATGGTATATTGTTGATAATGAAATTGTTTGCATTACCTACTCAGATTTCAGCTGTAATTGACGTTGCAATATTTCAGACAGATTTGTTGACATTTTCAATAACACATCTACAAATTATTTTTTTCAAAGTGTTAAAGTGTTAATTAAGGTGTAATATATACAAATCAATAGGTAGTTAGTAGTTAACACCCCTTTCAAATGCAATAATGAAATTGAGTGAAATAATGAATAATGAATAATGAAATAGACACCTACCCACTCTTTTAAAAATATGAAACGGGAAACTGGGAATCATATTTCATTAGCCTAATAATGGTTTTGGGTTTTGTCAATGAAGGCCCGGTGCAGCAAAATGGCTAGTACCGAACGAGTATCAAGGCCCCGATATCAGTAGCGTAGGGTCTTCAATTATTATTATTTATTTATTTATTTTATTTTATTTATTTTTTTATTATTATTATTTTTTTTTTTTTTTTTTTTTTTTTGGGGGGGGGGGGGGGGAGTTGGCATGTCATCAGGGGTGGGGGGCATATCTGATTATTTTTTTCAGTAAACTTGGGTATACAGAGGTTTGTAATTTCATTATTTCATTTGGGGGGCATCAGGGGGGGGGGGGAAGCCTTCTGGCAGGGGCCAGAGGCAAATGCACCCCTGCCCATAACTATAATTCCAAGGATAGTTTTGGGTCAGGGGGAACAACTTTTACACCGATATAGCACAGTAAGAACACGTTGAATGACGAGACATGTAAAAATAACAGCAACCACATCCAAAGAACTTTGTTCTACATGCAATAGGACCATGCATTAAAGAATAAACATGTTTCAGCTGAATTTCAAGAAACATTATGGAAAACCCAGAAAGCGCGCAATCGGTTACAAAATACACCGAAAAAACTGCCACGAATAAGCGTTACATCTCCGAGTTGCAGCCAGTGATGTGGCTTGGTTTTTCATATTGGGGGAGGGGGTAAGAAATGAAAGTGAACCGACAAAAAATTTCCAGCGAAAGAAATGCACGCATAGCTCGAGAACATTATCGACTTTACATTCATTTTTGCTATGATTGAGGTACATTTCTGCTTTAAAGTAGATCAAATACATAAATCATGATATTTCGTCATATCAAATACCTTTACAGACACCATTCAAAATATAATAAAAATGTAATTCATAATACCGAGGTTTTAAACCATTCTAAAGCAATTTCATGTCATATTGTAATCCTTCAATAGCAGAAATAGTGGTATTAGACCCGAAATGCCCCAAAATGTCTAAGAACTAGAAACATTTCAATACCGAGTCATGTTTTATTGACACTAAAACAACTAATTTTCAAAATGAATTTTACAATTTTGATTAAGTTTTGCAGGCGGACCACTTGCCCCATACCCCTTCGGACCACTTGCTCCAACAAATTTCTTCGCACTTTGTCGAGATGAAACATTATTCAAACACGCCTGTGACGTAATACAGTTTACGCCAAAATGTTTTAAAACATACCACCGTTGTCATAATATAGTAATCAATAACTCCAATACATTTCAGAAAAAAAGGCAAAACTGCATTTTTGTTTTTAGCCATTACACAGATTTCTGTAGCCTTTTTTGAAATAAATGAATATATTTTCTCGTTTGATTACCCTTAGACAGCGGGAATTGAAAACACAGCCAAAGACAAAAATAGATTATATAGCCCTGAGGCTCCATACTAATTAGATTTTATTATACAACTATATTTACATAAGTTGAATAGTTGATACTTAATTTAGCAGGGGCATCAGCCCTTATACTACAATAATTACATTGATAAATATTTTTAAATGTTTGGCCATACAAAGGATACGAGTACAAAAAAGGATAATAATACACAATTATCAAACCATAATTGGGGGTCCTAGTGATATACCTAAGGGACATAAACTTAGAGAACAGCTCAACAGAATTCCAATTATTTTAAAAGATGGTTATAACTTTTAAATAAACTTGGCCTAATTTATCAATCCTTTCTTTCAATGTTATTCAATTTGTAAATCATCAATTTGAAATATAAAATAATCAAATCTGAGGGGAATGGTTAAATGGCCAACAGCCCTACCACCGATGAAATCTTATCAAGTGATAGTTTCAGAAAATTGATTTTTGCACGGTAATTAACTAGTTGAACTCTAAATGAGTTGGCCTAATTAATATAATACCAATTATAGGATGAAGCAGTAATACATTTCTTTTGACTTCATAATAAATTGAATAACTTTCTTTTACCATTTATAAATATTTCTTATATTAAAGAGAATAATTGGGATTTAAATCCCTGACTTTTTAAAAATTTCTCCTTAAAATTACAATATATGCCATCCACTACATCATGCAGTAGAACAATTGGTAACTTCAATTAATATAAAATAAAGGATAATTAAAGACCGGGCGATATGGCAATTGGTCCCCCCTGGTTCAGCCGCGTGGGCAAGATACAAAGGAATAATTAAGACCGGGCGATATGGCAATTGGTCCCCCCTGGTTCAGCCGCGTGGGCAAGATACAAAGGAATAATTAAGACCGGGCGATATGGCAATTGGTCCCCCCTGGTTGAGCCGCGTGGGCAAGATACAAAGGGATAATTAAGACCGGGCGATATGGCAATTGGTCCCCCCTGGTTGAGCCGCGTGGGCAAGATACAAAGGAATAATTAAGACCGGGCGATATGGCAATTGGTCCCCCCTGGTTGAGCCGCGTGGGCAAGATACAAAGGAATAATTAAGACCGGGCGATATGGCAATTGGTCCCCCCTGGTTGAGCCGCGTGGGCAAGATACAAAGGGATAATTAAGACCGGGCGATATGGCAATTGGTCCCCCCTGGTTGAGCCGCGTGGGCAAGGTACAAAGGAATAATTAAGACCGGGCGATGTGGCAATCGGTCCCCCATGGTTGAGCCGCGTGGGCAAGATATAACGGGATAATTAAGACCGGGCGATATGGCAAATGGTCCCCCCTGGTTGAGCCGTGTGGGCAAGGTACAAAGGAATAATTAAGACCGGGCGATATGGCAATTGGTCCCCCATGACTGAGCCGCGTGGGCAAGAAACAAAGGAATAATTAAGACCTGGCGATATGGCAAATGGTCCCCCCTGGTTGAGCCGCGTGGGCAAGGTACAAAGGAATAATTAAGACCTGGCGATATGGCAAATGGTCCCCCCTGGTTGAGCCGCGTGGGCAAGGTACAAAGGAATAATTAAGACCGGGCGATATGGCAATTGGTCCCCCATGGTTGAGCCGCGTGGGCAACGAATATATTCCGTGATTTTAGTACAATATATTTTATTTTTATTTTTAAACAAAAAACAAAAACAAAACAACTAATCTGAAACAACCAACGAAACAAAAAACGATCCCGATTGAAAGCGGAACAAGATGAATATGGGAGGGTGGGAGTGGTTTTATTTAACAACAGATCCTCATAGTATGGAAACACAGAGCGAATGAAGTACAAAATGTACCAAATGGGCATAGCAAAACAATCAAACAAAGGGCTGCTCGCGGGCAACCGGAAGTAGCCGTGAATGGTCAAACGGTAACCAAGGACGCCCACAATTAGATGACAATGACCATTGACAATTACCGCTTCGGTGGTTAAAAGAGTTTGGGCTTTATTGAGCCCAAACTATATTACCCTTAGACAGCGGGAATTGAAAACACAGCCAAAGACAAAAATAGATTATATAGCCCTGAGGCTCCATACTAATTAGATTTTATTATACAACTATATTTACATAAGTTGAATAGTTGATACTTAATTTAGCAGGGGCATCAGCCCTTATACTACAATAATTACATTGATAAATATTTTTAAATGTTTGGCCATACAAAGGATACGAGTACAAAAAAGGATAATAATACACAATTATCAAACCATAATTGGGGGTCCTAGTGATATACCTAAGGGACATAAACTTAGAGAACAGCTCAACAGAATTCCAATTATTTTAAAAGATGGTTATAACTTTTAAATAAACTTGGCCTAATTTATCAATGCTTTCTTTCAATGTTATTCAATTTGTAAATCATCAATTTGAAATATAAAATAATCAAATCTGAGGGGAATGGTTAAATGGCCAACAGCCCTACCACCGATGAAATCTTATCAAGTGATAGTTTCAGAAAATTGATTTTTGCACGGTAATTAACTAGTTGAACTCTAAATGAGTTGGCCTAATTAATATAATACCAATTATAGGATGAAGCAGTAATACATTTCTTTTGACTTCATAATAAATTGAATAACTTTCTTTTACCATTTATAAATATTTCTTATATTAAAGAGAATAATTGGGATTTAAATCCCTGACTTTTTAAAAATTTCTCCAAACAAGGCGACATTGAGGAGACTTGACTATTCCCCCTCCCCTTTTTTAAAAGGAGGTAATGGATCGGACCTAATATAAGAATCATAGCTCTTAATTTAATTTATTCTAATCCTTAGGATATGCGAATACATCAGGGTTGTCACTGAAAAGTGCTGACTCTAAGTGAGACCTGAACACAGGTAAACCTTCATCATTCAAATGAATACCCTCATATCTGTAAAGATGTCTAGTGTCCTTATTAAAAACTTGTAACGACGGATCACGTGAGTGTTGGGCATGAGTAGCAAACTCGGTAGGCGTGCTTATTGATGTTACGAATGCAATTGCTACCAGCACCGCGACGATGTTCCCGGTTAAAATGAAACCTAGGGAATATCCAGGACCAAATGATCCTGGTAAGAGGGAACAAGTTGCGGATAGCCGCCAAACTTGTTGGGGTTGTGATTAAAGGAGTTGCAATTAAATAAGCAGAACATATTCAAATCGTGACTTGAACACTCAATCTTATTTTTCATAACTCGAAACAAAGTAGGGCTAGTAGAATACATCCACTTTTATGTTAAGAACAAACTTTCAAGACTAACCATGATAGCAGCCGGCTGCGAACAACTCGAAAAACTCTGTGAGAAAACGAGAAACATAGTATTTGGCTCCAAGTGCTTGCTATCCCGAGCCAATCCGGGGGTTGAAATCTTAAGTATCGCCAAAAGCAAATATCCCAATCTTTGATAATTACCAGCAGTTAATAGTCTTAACGTAAATTGTTAAAAAGAGAACCGTATTCAGAATTGTGAACAAGATCAACAATTGCCCTAATTGGTTAGGCTTAAGACAAAGCAATCTCAGGCGAAAACCTAAGACGGGGACTTTTTTTGACTAAGGATATTTGTTCATTCATAAAAAGGTTTATTAAAATAGACCATAGAAGTCATACTCTAAATTGCGGCCAGTATACAATACAACAATATCATTATCAACAATATACAATGTATACAAAATATAAGTAAATAGACGAAAATACACATCATACTAAATGTTCAAAGTAACCGCGCCAAATTAAAAACCATAGAAATGCAAACTGAATTAGCAATATTGCACATAATATACTAAGTAAAAAGCAATGAATTAAGGCAAATTGGAGATTGGAATGCATTAGGCCTACTACTCAAAACCCATGCTATTCCAATTATAACGAGTTGTATTGCACTTTTGAGTTGACAGTTCGTTAGCACCACGCAGATTTCTCTAGTGTACACATTGTGATTTTGCCATGAAGTAGGTTATTCATAGGACCATCCCAACAATAAATTCATTGCTATGATGGATTGTGATATGGGCAAATAAGGCCTAAGAACCGCACGTAGCATTAACATTGCATTGATCTATGTCACCATGTAAATCTTTGTATATAATTCCTGTTTTATAATATAAAACATTGTGTAATGAATTTGGACGCATTTAAAATAAATGAAACAAAAATATATGTATACAATACAAATCATATATTTGCTAAAGCGTATTAACTTGTAAAGCCACAATATGTTCTGAACACCTGCTTAAACTTTATCAATTGTTTTATGAACCCAAGAGTTGTTTGTATGCAGACGTGATTGTTAGTGTTGTTAATCAACGTGTTATCAATAAACAAAAACGTTGTGTAAAGTTATGGGATACATTTGTCGAGAGGGGAAATGTATGAATTCATGGCACTCGACAGGCTAGACATCACATGAACACACATTGCAAAATTTGCCATAGTACAGTTATCATAAGACACATTGCATTTTCTCCGGAAGAACCTGATTCTATGAGAGATTGAAGACTAGAAATGAAACAACTATAATAGTAACATTATGCAAATACTGGATGTGAAGTAGCACTCGAATGGCCATTGGCTACGGTAAGTAAGGCAAGTATCCGTTTTTAAATTAGATTTCAGGAAAAGTGTGTTACCGGTGGTAATAGCTAATGCAGTAACCACTATGGCTACTTCTGTTATCCGTCATCGATTTATTTGATCATCGCTTATATAAACGTCTATGACAATAATCATGACATTAAGCTGGGCGAAACAGATGCCGTATTGTCAGCTATTATGTCCGCTGTTCCCGGACACTGGTCCTTCACAAATGTTAGTTGAGAATAATACCACAGTTAGCGAAGTTAAAACAA
The DNA here is from genome assembly GCA_035610835.1 of Ophiura sarsii. Classification (NCBI taxonomy): domain Eukaryota; kingdom Metazoa; phylum Echinodermata; class Ophiuroidea; order Amphilepidida; family Ophiuridae; genus Ophiura; species Ophiura sarsii. The sequence continues at coordinate 51,939,032 of CM069452.1, forward strand.
TGCCATGGTTATAATGTTGCCAACATACAGATCTTACGTACCATTGATGAACCACAGTAGACGATAAGTAGTGGTATCCACTTGACATGTTGAATACACCATACCAGATTTAATGTTTCACTCATCTAAGACCAGAGATACGTTGGCGTGAATAATCTTGTCTTAATTATTATATTGTTTATTGACAGTTAAACAGAATATTCCACACCAGCATTATACCCATGGGTGAAAGCAGCAACGGTAGCCGACTAGTTCTGCCATGGTACTTGTCATAGTCTTAGGCGTGTGTGTCTTTATCATATTATAGCTCATCCCGGAACGGAATGGAACGTTGAAGCCAACGAAAATTAGCCCTCACCATGCTCACGGCAGCCATGTGTACTATAGTCTCAACTCCTGAAAGATAGAAAGAAGAAAAAGCAGAAGCAGATCCGAAGAGACACTGCAAACCATATCGTCCTGATTAGACAAAAACGACCTCATAACACAACTCTCATTCAATGGAGGATTAGCTAAATTTGACAATGGATTTAGTTCTAATTAGGACGATGTTTGTCATAATCAGGACGATAAAGCACCCACAGTTGCAGCCCAAACAAAATCAATACATCGTTTACAAGTCCAGTAAACTATTGGAGCTAAAGCCAATGTGGAAAGGAGAACCACTTCACCTCATTAAACACTCCCAGATAACACACTGCTTTTATCAGAGTAAAACAAAATCGATAGCGTGACAATACAGCGATCCATGCACTGACACACCGCCGACGTGTTAATTGCTTGCTTTGTTGCAATTGCACCATTGAAGTACAGACTGTCTGAAGGGCATAACGGCCGTAAATTAAGTTGTTTGTCACTGTTTGTTGAGTTCATTAATTCTTGTAGTCATCAATTCATTATCAATCTTGCTGAGCAATCATGATATTAAATTAATTTGAAGAATGAGTTTGCTCAGCAAGTTCATGAATGCACATTCATTTTATTCTTTTATTCTATAAATAAAAAATCTAAATATCCGACTATGTTTCTCGTTTTTCGCTACGACTTTCCAGATCTGATCTAAAACTAGTCACGAATTTTTGACTAGTCTCAGGATAAAACGCAAGCTTGAAATGAACTTCTAAAGCCCATATAAATATATGACAATGTCAATCTTTCCCGCTATTAAAACCTGAAGATTGTGTATACAATAAAACTATTAAAAATAAAGTTGGCCACGCGGCGGCCATTACAAAACAGGTAAACATTTATTTAATTAGAATAATTTATGCACATGACGTATTGGGAAAGCCCGGGGAATCGAACGTACCTAACCTTAATACTAACTTCGAAGATTTTACCGCGCTCCACGGCCACACACTGACCGCGCCCTTTTGCGAGAGAAGTTCAGGCTAAAGTTTTCCCGGGATTTAAATGGGTTTCAATTGAGTTTTTAATTCGGAAAGTAACCGCGCTGTTAATGTTTTATTGTGGAAATCTGGTCAAAGAAGATAACCAGGCGATAAGGTGCTATTGAGTTGACATTTAGGCCGATATAATAGTTGCAAATATTAATTTTGTTTAAAAAAACTACAATATTTTAGTGGCCGGGCCAAAAACATCAAGAGTTTTAAAAATCGGTTTGGATTTATAACAATTCCGCTAAACCAGTGGCGTAGCTAGGATTTTTTTCGGGGGGGGGGGGCAAGATTTCTAAAATTTTCGTAAAAAGTTGCCCCAATTTTTTACCCAGTCAGTCACCTCCTGAATTTCACGTAAGTGTGGGGGGGGGGGGGGGGGGTTGAGGTCAAAAAAAAAATCGCACGGTCACAAAATGTTTAAAAAACAAGCGAAAATGATCATTTTTAAATGGTTAAAAAGCATTCTCATCCCCATTTTCCGCTTCTCCGTCCACATTTTAGGTGTCGGGGGGGGGGGGGGGGCGGGGGCACCCCTGACCCCATCCCCACCCCGGCTGGCTACGCTACTGCGCTATTAGTATTACAAGGGGGTTCTTTAGACTGTCGGCGGAACATGGACTTGTGCGATTGATAAGTCCATGGTCGATACAGGACGTGTTTTATTGGACCGACCTACCTTTTTAAGTTTTCACAAGTTCACAACGCGCGTTGTTGTAGGTACGTTGCAAATTGTGGGCCTACATACATGTAGGCCACTATATTCCAATTATTCTAATCCCACTACCCGATCCGATGTATTTTACACAAATCAAACATGCGACGTATTTTGCATTTTGTATATGCCATCGTTGATTATATTTCCATAAATGATATTCCATAATGATCCTAATGAGTTCATCAGAGCAGGTACGGTAGTCAAAACATCTTAGTCCTCGACCCCTCGTGTGTAGATCGTGGGAAAACCCCTACTCTATGAAATGAAATCCAAGACAGTATCAATTAGTGCGTCCCTGGTACAGCACACATGAGCTAACCGCAACCAGTGGTCAACCCCGTTGTCATGGATATATGAAACTACGCATGCCCCATGTCGGGTCGCTGATTTTAAAGACCTGCCGCAGACAATTAAAATTATAGGGGTTAAGCAAACAAAAGGCTAGGCCTATATTAAATTTGTAAAACATCGTAAAATAAATCTGTTATTGACTGGTGACAAGCTTGTCACTTTCTACACATCAATTAAAGCATTCCATCTCACATCATCAATCACCCAACTATTAAATATTTTGTTGACTTACCCAAATCTCTTTAAATCTCTAAACACAATTGTATTTTATTTGGGCCCTTATCTGACCACAAGAATGTTGTTATTGGATGTACTAGAGTCTTTTTTCGCGGTAAATTATTTTTGCATATATATATTATATCATAACAATTACGCGAATTAAAAGAGGCAAATATTTCATGCCACGAATTATTAAATCGTGGATTTAAATTTTATTTAGAAACTTGCTCAGAAATGTCAAAGGATGACAAATTATTGAAAAGTGAAAATAAATACCTTAGAAAAAGGGATTGAATATTTCGAGCATGCCCTAAACCCGGGGGGGGGGGGGGGGGTACTCGGATTTGGTTTGGTCGGGGGTGTGCCGCTGGAGATTCAAAACCCATACCCATTTTAGGGGTGATTTTTGAAAATCTGTACCCATTTTTAGGGGTTTTACTTCATTTTAAACCAAATTATTGGGAAAATAGACCAATTTGTTTGCAAATTTTCGCGAAAATAGACATAAATTTCGCGAAAATAGACACAATTTCGAAAAAATTAATCAACAAAAAGAACACAACATCCCTCTTCCGTCCACCAAATTCCATCAAGATAGGCCTTACGGATCTTATTTGACCCCAGATGACCTTGAATGACCTTTGATGACCTTGAAAATTTAATCAGGAAAAAGAACACACCACCCCCTTCCCTCCACCAAATCCCATCAAGATAGGCCTTACTGATCTATTTGACCCCCGTTGACCCCGAAAAATTAATCAACAAAAAGAACACACCACCCTCCACCAAATCCCTTCAAGATAGGCCTTACTGATCTATTTGACCCCGATGACCCCGAAAAATTAATCAACAAAAAGAACACACCACCCCCCTTCCCTCCACCAAATCCCATCAAGATAGGCCTTATTGATCTATTTGACCCCATATTTGACCCCCGATGACCCCGAAAAAATAATCAACAAAAAGGAACACCCCATCCCTCTTTCGTCCACCAAATCCCTTCAAGATAGGCCTTACTGATCTATTTGACCCCCGATGACCCCGAAAAATTAATCAACAAAAAGAACACACCACCCCCTTCCCTCCACCAAATCCCATCAAGATAGAGGCCTTACTGATCTATTTGACCCCATATTTGACCCCCGATGACCCCGAAAAATTAATCAACAAAAAGAACACACCATCCCCCTTCCCTCCACCAAATCCAATCAAGATAGGCCTTATGGATCTTATTTGACCCCCGATGACCTTGAATGACCTCTGATGACCTTGAAAATTTATTCAGCAAAAAGAACACACCACTCCCCTTCCCTCCACCAAATCTCATCAATATAGGCCTTACTGATCTATTTGACCCCAGTCTCTTTCTGATTACATCAGGCGAGACAAAAAGTGACCCCATTATTTAGAGCGGCACACCCCCGTATACAGTCTTGGGTGAGTACCCCCCCCCCCCCCCCCCCCCCCCCCCCCCGGGCCCACACCCCCGAGTACACCCCTCTATAATTTTCTGAGCTCACTGCAAAACAAATGGTGCAACATTTTACAAACATGTTGGAAATCTCCCCCCTCCCCCATAACCCAAAAAAACAATTACGCGAAATAAAAGAGGCAAATATTTCATGCCACGAATTATTAAATGGTGGATTTAAATTTTAATTAATAGAAACTTGCTCAGAAATTATTGAAAAGTGAAAATAAATAGGCCTACCTTAGAAAAAAGGATTGGGGCAACATTTTACCCCCCCCCCCCCCCCCCCCCCACCCCCCCCCCGAAAAAATCTAGCCATTGCCCGCGCCACTGGGTTTATACCCAAAACTCATGAAATTGACTCTACTAGTCCTTTTTGAACATTGTCAAGCTCATATTTGTCACCTACACATTTTTATGTCAATCAAGTGATACATGATCAATTAGCGGTGCTGCTATCAAAACATCAAAGATTTAAATGTAGGTGGGTGCCGGTCTGTCTGGTCACTGGTCTGGTTGTGGTTTTGAGGGGAGGGGAAATTATCTGGGAACTAGGTTAAGTGCCTGGAGCATGCTGGGACGGATCTCAGATAAATGGGTCCCCAAAATAGATCGTGGGATATCCCAAAAATGCACGTGGTCTTTGACAGTGCTCATGCCCAGTTCAGACTGGGAAAATCCCAACACTGTGATTAGCCAAGCCCAATTAATACACACCACGCGTGGGGCTGGGGGAAATCCCAGGCATTTGCAATGTAATGTAGCTGCTTGATAGGAGGATCGATCGATGATTAATAAATCAAAGACGAGGGTTAATAATTATCGCATGGAATTCCTGGTGTTTTTTGCAATTAATATAATAAACTGTGAATATAAATGATGGATTTATCCGCTACTTAAATGGATTTAATATTTTATGACAAGAAACTGAAGAAAATAAATCACTCGAATATGTTAGTTCTATCATAGTATCAGGTAGGTAACAACAGGATTATGTTGATTTGTTGCCTCTTTTACAAAAGCTTGTCAGCATTTTGTTTCTGGCGACAACATAGGCCTACTATTGTCGTTGAACTGGGCGGCTCAGGGAAGCAGAAATAAGAGTTTTACCCGCTGTCCGGGCCTGCTGTACAGTCAAGAAATACCTTAGGGAAGCATCACAGTATATTCAACCATGTTTTAATTATTCTTGACGTTGTAAACAACATTCGTTATTGTGCAAATATCGTAAATTCGGCATTAAAAAAAAATGAAAATGATTTTTTTCTTTCTTTCGATTTTTTTAAATTTTATTAAAACGAATTATTGACGAATCGATTTTCAAAATAAAATTGATTAATCGTCATTTAATCGCGGAACACTTATAACCAAGGAGTTATAACTCTTGGTATAATCTTTCTTTACCTGAAAATGTGTTCGGTTTTTTTATTGAAATTATATATTTTCACAATTTAGCTTCACACTTGTGCTGTTTTCGGCGCGGTGTGCATCATCACACCATGTCGGTAGGTCACACTAAAAATAAAAATATGTTTTTCTGTAGGCCAAAAATGCCCTGCTTTAGTACCTCAGTCAATGTAAGAAAAATAACAATGATTTAGGCTCATTCTCAATAATAGTAATACAGACCGAGTGATTATAATAATATAATAATTTGCGCTATTAAATAGGCCTACTTGTAATTAACAAACCTGCCGCTACACACGCGACAAAAGTTAAAAGGTGCGTGTAAATCAATAGTCACTCAAGTGGTGTACTTGACCAAGAAATGGATTTTCTCTGGGTACAATACAATGTCTAGACCTCTGAGCCATAAATTATTGATTGATGGATCAACTGGTCTGTGTGATAAGTTTTGGGTGATACCCGTCGCTTCACCCGTACATTATGTTCATGGGCTGGGAAATCTGCAAATCACCCAAACAAAAATTGGGCGCCTGTCCTTATTGGCGACCTCCTTAGGTATTCTTAGAGCCACATAAATCTCTCACCGTCCTCATTAGGATTGGATCGTCCTGATAGTGCCTTGTTATGTTTAGAAACACAAAGCCTCTACTCATTGTTGTAGGCTTATTTAAGCTGGTCGTTTTTTCTTTATGAGGTCGATTTGTGTTTGCAGTGAGAGTACATTCTTTTATAAAACAAAAACCCTCATTCATCTTACCGCGATAACTGCAATAACTCCGACAAGGTCAATAATAAAACACATGCATTAAACTACACCAAGATCATTCATGATCATCAACAATAATATTGAGCATTTCATTTCTAAGCACCTCCTTGCGAGTTTAGAAAAGGGTTAACAAACAACCCGAATACGTGATAACGTCATTTGCGTAACATTGTGGCGGGACCTAACGTGATAACGTCATTTGCGTAAAAACATAAATACGAACATTGTGGCGGGACCTAACGCGATAACGTCATTTGCGTAAATTTTTAAAAAAATAATAAAAAAACAAAAAAAACAACAACAACATAAATACCAACATTGTGGCGGGACCTAACGTAACGTGATAACGTCAATTGCGCACAAATATAAATACCAACAATGTGGCGAGAGGGTATGTCTCTCTGCCTATACTACCTATAATTGGAGTAAACGCTAGGGTATTATAATACAGTACATGTAGAACCCATATATTTGTCAGAACGTAGACCAAGCAACCAAACCAAATGTATGGTTTAAACTGAAACTATGTTAGTATCAGGTTTTTAATGGACAAAATATATATCATTAGTCATTGATATAATCGCCTGCAATATACTGATTATAACATAACATAATTATAATTGAACAACCCTGATATGTATGATCAGGAAGGTGTTATGATCATGTTAATAGATAATTATAAGGCCTAGCACTTATAAATCATGAGATTATGACATGCCTGCAGCGCCGTGCGTAAAATCAATATAGCCATGATAATGTGCGCCATTCACCCTGTTCAAGAGGGATATATTCTGTCGATAGTCATCAATAATCCACCAGGGATTCAATACCAATGGCGTAAACAATGTCCTCATTTCCGCAGCATGGTTGGTAAACTCTATTATATCATGAGGTTATTGAGTTGTAAAGTTAATATGGCGAAGTGGGGGAGGGGGGGGGGCATATTTAATAACCGAATTATAATCGGCGAATCGTTATAACATAAGATACATTAGTTATCTAAGTAGTTAAATACATTTGAATCACGATTTTTAATTTAACTCACCGTCGAACTGCGGCAAATCAGCTGTTCCACGACCCAGACCTTCAAATCATTAAACTGTTCCAATGTAAACCTCGCACTTGTTGGTGTTAACTGTTACCGTCAGCCGTTGTTTCTGCCCCCGGAGCTTGTCTTCCGGGACGAGTATAGTCGAATTCATCACACAAGCATGACTTCCAGCATTTGTTCTTACTAATACATGTATATCATTGGGAAGCAGTGATGGATAAAGCCACACATCTTTGTTTCCACAACAGCTTGGATAATAATCTGCAGCACTTGCTTCAAAAGTCATGAAATCTATCCATTTATTTACCACTTGATATCCGCCACTCGGTCGGGGTTGACACGGGATGCCTGACGACTGCATTAGGCCCTCCTGTTGATGCTACGCGACCACTGATAGCATCCACTTATTTTAGTCTAAAATAAGTCTATTTACCGAATGAAAAATGAGATCCAATTGCAGCTCCGTTAGCAGACCGCTGACCCAGTGTCTATCTCATAAGCCAAAAGGGAAACGGGAACGGAACGGAAATGAAAATGATACGTTTATTTTTAATTTTAGTTCAGTCTTAAAACAGAGGAATATTGTTCAAAAACAAGAATGTTTACCGTATATAATGAACCGTTTGTAGATCCGGATGATCACAGCAATAGAAGAACCCCGCGGTAAAATCGATGGTCCAAACTAATGCAACAGAACAACCGAAGAAACGGGAACGGAGACAGACTTATTTAACAACAGATCCTCATAGTATGGAAACACAGAGCGAATGAAGTACAAAATGTACCAAATGGGCATAGCAAAACAATCAAACAAAGGGCTGCTCGCGGGCAACCGGAAGTAGCCGTGAATGGTCAAACGGTAACCAAGGACGCCCACAATTAGATGACAATGACCATTGACAATTACCGCTTCGGTGGTTAAAAGAGTTGGGCTTTATTGAGCCCAAACTATATTATATAACATATTGTTCCCTAATCTTTCCGTAATTCAATGTCCGTCACACCCTTTTTTAAGATATATTGATTATATTTTGTTTCTATTTTACAAGTGTTTAGGCGCTTTTGATCAGCTAATGAAGTTGTATTTGGTAATTTAATTATCACATTGGATGATCAAGTTGGTGATTTTATATCAGTAGAGATAATCTAGTATTACTTGTTATCACATAAAAACTGTGCTTTCACCAATGAATGCAAATACTGTTGAGAGGTTGTCAATATAGATTGAGATAAAATAAATGTTAGCTTCAAAAGTATAAAAGTTGACAAATAGAAACAATGTTTGAAATCACTCAAGCGTGACGACGGGGGGGGGGGGGGGGGGGAGCTCGTGTGTACCGACGGGTTATTTCAGGGGGGCACCGCGGGCTTGTCCGCCCTCTAATTTTCAGGCTTGCCTGCGGACTCATTTTACAAGTTAGAAAGCTATCCTTTTTTAACTCACAAAATTAAAATGTAAAGCATTTTTTCGGGCCGTTTTGGACTCAAATTTGTCCCAAAAAATGTGGGGGAAACCTTTTACGATTTTTTGGTACCAATGTACCTTTTCCAAAAAAATACGCCCCCCCCCTAAACAAATCCTACTTACAGGCCTGCGTGCTGCAGATTCTTTTCTTCATTAAAATGGTCCAGACAACGTTCCTAAAATCAAGTAGGCCTATG
>CM069452.1:51948173-52128302 GCA_035610835.1 Ophiura sarsii
ATTGTGTCATCATTATTAACCTTGAGGGAGTTCACATCCTGGTATCCTGCCAAGTCTACTGTCTGACTCAACCAATATCAGTTTTTATTTATCTTTGAGGATATTTGAGGATATTTGAGGATAGGCCTATTATAAACTATTTCACTTTGCACTGCCAATTCAGTGGATTATAAGTTCCTGGATAGGTCATGAATACTCGTCTACAAAAGAACAAGGCCCGCATCACAGTGTACGCGAGGACTCTAAATCATGATAATGAAATCATTTCAGCAATTGTTTCGACTGATTATTACCTCTTGAGGAATTATAAGGACTGATACTATAGGTGGCCAGGCTGTTAAAGTGATTAGTATCAATAATCATCGAGATTTGGTCACATTTCTTAATAAATGCTTTGACATACCGCCTGTAAAAAGCCGGGAAAAAGGTTCGTATTGGTCTGTAACTCTGTATGTTTGTGTTTGTTTGTTTGTTAGTTTGCTTGATTGGTTAGTTGATCATTGATTGGTAGATTGATTGATTGTTTGATTGTTGGTTGTTCGCGGGGTTGTTCGTTTGCTTATTTATTGTTTTTGTTTTTGTTTTCAACTTTCATGCCCGTGAGGGTCTTTATTTTACAAGTTCTCAACATAAAAAAGACACTAGGGTAATGACTGTAAACTTCATTCCAATTGATTTGATTATAAATAAGTTAAGTATCAAACTCATCTACCCAGTGCACTTGTGCTGAGTGGTACATTGTAGGAGTAATATTACTTTTGTTTTTATTTATCTGTTCATCATGTTTATTTATAAGTGCTTCAAACTCAAATTTGTGTTATACAAAATCTTGTCAAACCACAAAATTATACAGTGATCGAAGTTAGAAATAGTACCTTGGGTTACACATTGGGTTACACATTGGGATGCCATAACCTCTTGAGGATGAGTTGTTGGGTGATGAGGAGACCTATTAACACTTAGCCCATGATTTAAGTAACAAAACTTGTTGATTTTTGTCTTGAACCCCAGTAAATACTAAATAGAGTGGTGGAATCTGTCGGTTGTTCTTCTTAATAACAATTGATGATGGCCTATAAGCATGAATTCTAGCAGAATCTATGACGAGCGAAACTTAATTAAATAAACGCGAGGATCAAGCAAATGATATTTATTTACTCATGTATTTCGGCTGCTAGAGGCTAACAAAAGACTTTGTATACAATAGCTGGTTCATCTGGTATCCATGTAAGCACAGTCCCTGTCCCTGTAGCCTAGTGGAGTAACCGATCGCCGCGATAGCGAGAGGGACCGGGTTCGAGGCTGTGTATTTTTAAGGTCTTTGTTAATTTGATTATCGCCAGTTTGTCCGAGTCTATATATTATTGGTTGTTCTTCTTGTTCACTTAGTCTGGCCATAGACTTATCAGAGGCTGATAGTCCATATGGTTTGGCTATAGAAATAATTATGTTATTATGTCTAGTTTGACGTGTGTCTTGATGCATTTGTAGATTATGCCTTCTTGTCGTCACGGTTTGAATTGTCAGCAAGTTAGACCATGGTTAGACTGTCAACTTGTAATTGGTCCCCCGGGATTGGTCCATCCCTTTGATAATTTGGTAAATGAGATATACTTACTTCCTTGTTGAGGGCTGCAGCCTTTCTTGGGGCTATCACGGGGGCTAACAATAAGATACATTTTTGTGTGCTAAGTTCTTGGTAGGCCTACTCTTTGGTTTTAAAAACATTTTCTGAACTCTTTCGTTTTGCTGATTGATGATCACTTGAATGTGTTTTAATGTACAATCTGATTTCATGATTTATACAAACCTGTGCAATTTGTGACCTACCATTATTAGACCTTCAGGGATTGCTAAATAAAATTACCAAAATATGAATAATGTAAAACATTCAATACAGCAACTCATAGAGTAAGTACAATAAGATTGTTACGCGTTAGGGTATCATTACTCAGGCTATACGTTCTAATTTTAGAAACACATTAATAAACAAACATTTTAAAGTGTGATTTACTCAATTTAGAAGTTGATGATCACATTTGAACAATATTGTTCACTTGAAACTGTAAAGAAACAACACTCAGAATATCGTTTTGTCTTTTATTAGAACAATATGTGATTATGAGTGTAAACAAAATAAAACAAGAAATAGGATCACTTTTACTAGTCTCTTTTACATCAGGTGAATGCTAAAAGGTGATATTATTAAATCATATTACATAAAAGTTGAAGCGATAAAATGCTGGTATGAGACTGTTCTCGTGTTCATTCATTCATTCAATCAATTATATAAGGTTCTCAGTTGTCAGTGGGAAATTGTTTATTCTCCGTGTAAGCTTCTTTACGTACGGTAACTGAAAGTAAACCCCGACTGAACTGCGTGTAAGCTTATACTAGTAATCATGATTTCCGGGCTCGTTCGAAGCTGCAGGATCGGTTGATTTTAGACAATGCATGTATTTTTTGGTTCATAACAACAAACAGTATAAAACTAAAAGTGTTCAGTGGTGTTTAGCGAAGTGGTAGGCTAAATATGCATGTTATTGTATGTAAAAAATATATATAAATATTAAAAATAAAGGCAATCCAGTAAATGAGTAAGGTAGGGGATAAATTGGTTTGACGGAATAAACGGTATACTTCATGCATACAGTTCACTGTACATTTTTTCAAATCAATTTATCCCTCCTACTAGACTATTAAACTAAAAGTCTAAATTACAGGATTGCCAAAATTAAAACATCAAAATCCTGTATTTTTTAGGGGTATAAATTGACTAGATGGAATAAACCGTATACTTCAACTTCAAGAGAAATGTACAGTCAATTCATGCATAAAGCATACGGTTTATTCTGTCGAATAAATTTATCCCCCTAAAATATAATCTTTGTCAAAGACGCCTCTCGAGTGCTGAGCGCAGCGATGCGCAAGCCGTTGCGAGCGCCGCAGGTGCGAGAGCCGAGCGTTTGATAGAGGGCGCTCACACCTATATACTGAATACAGCGCCTTGATGAAAGGCTACCTAAAATACAGGATTGCCAAAATTAAACTACCTGTTGATTGGTATGTCCGGCCATTTTATAAATAAATACCTTGATAAAAAAAAATAATTGTGGAATGGAAGCATACTCTATGGAACCGTACTCTGCTGCCCATGCATTACTCCGGGCTGTGCGTGAAGCTATGTAATCAGTTCAATATTATAATTGCTTGATCACACTCAGTGAGCGTCAAGCTCGCAATCGTATTCATGATTTTATCTGTATCCGAATGTTGAACGCATCATACAAGGCTAATATAATTAAAGTTCCAGTTTCCCGTTTCCCTACCGACCCAACTTTTCAGTTTTACCAAAACTTTCATTATTTTGTGAAAAAATTACATTTTCTGACAAACTTGAATAAAAAATCAAAACTTTTAGTGGCTTAAAATACCAGATATTCTTCCTGTTGATTTTAAGGGATTTTAATGGCAGTGGTGTCATGGTATAACTATAGGCTATGGTTAATAATGAAATTGTTTGCATTACCTACTCAGATTACAGATGTACAATGTAATTGATGTTACAATATTTCAGACAGATTTGTTGACATATTCAATAACACATAAACAAATGTTTCCTTGATTGTTTTTAAAGTGTTAATTAAGGCGTAATATTATACGAATCAATAGGTAGTTAGTAGTTAACACCCCTTACTGATGTTATAATGAAATTTAGTGAAATAATGAAATAGACACCTACCAACTCGTTTAAAAATGTGAGACAGGAAATTTGGTATCATATTTCATTAGCCTAATGTAATGATTTAAAGGATGATGACTACGTATTTAGTGAGAGAGAACCAAAGTATCCGAGTCGGCTTCGGATATTTTCAACAATATTTTTCAACTTTCCTGAATAAAATTAGTCCAAACATTTGCTTTCACAGCTATCATGTTTAATGTTCAAATATTAATATGTATGCCTTGGTTAAATATCTCAACCAGTTTCTATTTCCAAGAAAGACTGCTTGATTGAACATGGATCGCCCTATTCAAATCGATCAGTCTGGTCTAAAAATTATGCAAACGAACCACTCAAATGTCGCGTAGCTACTGCGTTTTTCAGATACGCCATTCGTTCATGACATTACGTGAGAATTGTTTGAAATGATCGAGAAATTATTGAACAGATTATAATAACGTTGCAATATCCCTTCAATTTATGGCTTTAAAATAACTGGCTATATCATAGGAATAATTTAGATACCTTTTTCGAACCATGGTGTTTGAGCTCCGTAGCTTTCGAGGTCATCACGACCCCTTCATTCAGCGTAGTGTTTACTTCCCTCCACTTGTCACATGACCACCTTTTGGGCGATCACATGACAGCAGGTCATCGTAGGTCGTAGCCGGTGTCTCGGTTGAGGGTCGGTTTCATTGTCCTGATTTCAATAGCCTCTCTGATTTTGCGTTTCCAAAACTGATCTTCTCTGGCGATCACTTTGGTATATCACACCACATTTGTTCGCAAGTGTGACAAGTGGAGGGAAGTAAACACTACGCTGAATGAAGATGTCGTGATGACCTCGAAAGCTACGGAGCTCAAACACCATGGTTCGAAAAAGGTATCTAAATTATTCCTAAAATCATGATCGAACCCAATATCAGTCTACATGCTGCTATGGCTATATCATGTTTGTTGCCTATGGAATAAATTGTACTTATTCCATGCATGTCATAGGACACAGTGCAGACAAATCACACATCAGCTGGTTGTGGACACCCGGGGGGGGGGGGCACTGACATTTGAAAAGGGTATAGGTATGTGCCGCGCTGAAGACCCCCTTTTTCACCCTCTGCTGCTAGTTCTTATGACCCCCCTTTTGAGCCTGCATCAGTTCTTAAGACCCCATTTTTATTGAAAATTCAAAAATCGCGAAATTTTGCGTTCCAAAGCACCAATTTTGTGTTCCAAAGCCCCAATTTTTCGAAAATGTTGTGTTCTTAAACCAAAATAAATCGAAAATTGAACTATAAGCCAGTTCTCAAGACCTATTTTTTGGAGAAAAAAATCAGTTCCTAAGACCCTATTTTTCGTCATAAAATCCACTCAGTTCAGTTCTTTAGCCCCCCTTTTTGAGACCCTGGGCGGCACACCCCTACCCCAAAAAAAGTTGAGTGCCCCCCCCCCCCCCCCGGGTGTGGACACCCACCACTGACCACTGGAAAATATGATTGTGCAATAATAACCAAAGTCCAGGATACACATAGTTATGAAAGACTGAAATAGTCCAATGGTGAGGTGGCTGAGTCAGCAAGCAAATGGTTCATGGGGAAAATGGAAGATCTGCGATTTTGTTATACCGGTATATCAACAAATGCTGAGTTTGATTGGCTATGTACCATTTGTAGAATTAAGTAAGATTTGCTTCTTGGGTATAAGTTTGTTTAAGTTTGTTGTTATGAACCAAAATTACATGGTTGCCGAGAGTGCTGACGCTAGAATTATTTCAAAGTAAGTATCCTTTCAGAATCAAAATAATTGTGTATATATTGTGATATTTTGTGACAGGTTCTATGTAATGTTGTGAGTTTGATTACTTGAGTGATGATACTAGTGAGTTATATTCAAAGTCACACATTTTGGTGACTTACACCAAGCTTAAGGCTATATTAAAAAAATCATTTGTCTCCCGTGCGCGTTAGTTTATTGATGCGCATTAGAAAATCAAAAATCTTAAAAAAACTTTTTTTTCCTTCTTTTTTTTCAAAAAAAAAAAATCCAAACATTTCACAGATTTTTCAGATTTTCATTGATCCAATGATCAAAAGTGGCAGAACAGTTACTGAAAAGATTACCAAAATGATATAAAACACACAGCTTTTTAATTACATCATTTTAAATACAAAAGGTCACTTTTACAAGGATTTCAAAAAACCTGCATTCCGCATTAGGTTTTGAAAAACTGAAGAGCTTTGAGACAAAAGATTTTTTTAATATAGCCTAAGCTTAAGTCATTGTGAATTTAAAAGACTCAACTATTTCAACAAATGTGTTTGTGTGAGTGCATGTTTTCATTACACCTGACCATCTAAGGAATAGCTTAGGATATGATAATACTATATTATATACCTCATAATATAGATTCCTGTCATCTGACTGGTTAAAGGTTAGTGGATAATCTAGGCTATGCCTTCAATTTCAATATGACGTCAATATGAAAAACCACTATATAATTCCCCTGGGCATTGTCTAGACTATGCCTGGGGTATATAGTCTTAGTCGAGGCTATGCCTGGGGTATAGTCTTTTTTAATGACGTCAAACCCCACGGTTTACCTTCAAGCGATCCGTGCAACCCGGTTTGAATCATCCAACTTGCCCGGTATAATCTTACGTGCTGACTGACCTTTGACCCTTTTTAACGGTTGTTTTAATCATCTACCAGAGTTCTGGTTCTGTGTACATAATACATGTATAATGCATCTCCTGTTGTTGTTGTACGCAAAGAAATTGCTAAAAACCCAACACCAAGGTTTGTAATTGTTGATATTAACATCAAAAAGGTATCATTGATTCAGCTGACCAGTTGTCAAGTGAAATAAGTCACTGACTTTTTTCAAAATCTAGCAATTCCGGGTAAATGTAAACTAGTGTTCAGATCAATGATATTTTGGGCACTTCTGCTACAGTAGTACCCCGGGGTGCTCAGTGGTCATAACAAGAGGGGTATCATGCGTGTCCAAGAAATCACGTAATTAGGGTAGTTTTTCAAGCTGGGGCACATTACGTACGTAACGTGAATAGGGTATCATTCAAAACAAGCCAAATTAAGAAAAAGGGTATACTTTTTACATTGGCTTTTGTATTTAGGGTCCTTATTTGCTCCATGAGGATTATAAATAGCCATGATACATGGGCGAGATATATTTCTCAAATGATATCCTTCGCAAGTGATCTGATAAATCAGCTCGGCATTTGTTTCATAATACTTTTAGCTTTATTATTACTATTAGGGAAGGGGAAAAAAGGGTTAGAAATGTGTCATACACAGTAAGAGGTTTGAACTATACAAATTACTTGTTTAGGGTATCAAAATATTTTGAGTACTTGTTCAGCAGGGCCGTCAGAAGGGGGGGGGGTGCGTTGGGTGCGGACGCACCCCCCTTGAAAATCTCTTCTTTTTTTTCTCTTTTTTTTTAGGGTAACATGTTGTTTTATGAATGGAAAATGGGGTCAACGATGGCAAGATACATGAAAATTGTGTCCTAAATTCGCTGTAATGCTCAGAGCTTCCGAGGGCTTCGCCCCCTGGACCCCCACCAAGGGCCCTAAGGCGAGCCCCTGGACCCCACCCGTTATTGGCTTCGCGCCAGAGGCGCTCGCATCGTCAGCGTGCTGCAGCACTAACACTCTGACGTCATACTACTACTTCCGGTAAAAAATCGTGAAAACGCACCCCCCTTTCCGGTAAAAAACTCGTGAAAACGCACCCCCCTTGGGCAAAAGCTGCTGACGGCCCTGTTCAGGGTATCAAAATATTTTGAGTACTTGTTTAGGGTATTAAAATATTTTGAGTACTTGTTTAGGGTATTGGAAATACTGAATATAACTAGCTTAGGGTATGTAAAATACTGTGCCATACTTGTTTAGGGGGTGCTTTTTCACATTAACACGATTACGTACTTAGGGTACTTTTTGAAAGTCCTTGGCCGCGCATGATACCCCCCTTGTAATGACCACTGAGCACCCCGGGAGTAGTACAGTAGAACGCCACTGATTGTGATTAGGTTTGATCTATATCGCTATTTTCTCAACTCATTATTTAAAAGAGATTGAAGTAGAAACAACACAAGCCTTAATACAAAAGAGTAATTACCGTATTATCCCTATTAAGCGCCCAGGGCGGTTAGCAAAGTCATTTTGGGTGGGCGCTTATTCCCGGGGGGGTCAGTGAACATACTAAGCGGGTACACATGCGCGTCCAAGCACCTCTGAAATGGACCCTAAATGGCGTAAACCAGAACACTATTTTGATACCCCTAAATGGCGTAACAAATACAAACCCTACCCTAAATGGCGTGACCAAGTACACTCAATAATGCACCCCTAAACAGCCGGGACGCAAGTTCGATTTGACCCCAAATTATTAGGTACGAGGGCGTCCTAATGTAAACACGAAAAATTCAAATTTAGTCGATCACCTATTTATAAATAACTAACACTTATTTAGGACGAAATATATACAAAAGGAGAACGCTGATCGTTTACCCACTAACCTACAATGAAGCATACATCTATTTTACTTCATACTGTTTTATCGAATCAATATATTCAGACACCAACGACCCGAAATGTGAGATTTCATGCTACTGCATCGGCGTAAAAACTGACATGAACTGGAAGAAATGGTAGCCAATTTTAGATGAAAACGTCCGTAAATCCCTTATTTTACAACGTCGTAAAAAATCCATCTATACAGTGGCACACTATAAATAATGAGTTGTTTGATATCCTTCGTGTTTGAAACAGTAAGAGTGTTTAAGACGATTTTTGCCGCATCATTTGAAGCCCGATGTGAAGCTCAATTGTAGTGACCAAAATTTGGCACTTGACAATAAGTGTTTGAATCTCCCGGTTATAGCTAGTTTCCCTTGATAGCGTAGATGGTAAAGCGCTCGCTTGAAGAACGGGAGGTCCGGGGTTCGATCCTGCACAATGTCACGGATTTTTTTCTCTCATCAAAATCAATTTTGTTGGGTTTTTAATTTATTTATGATTGTTTTATGATGATTTATGATGACCATGTTTCTTACCCGATATTCCGTCTGGGTGCGATTGTGCTCAGGTTATCCCTTCACCCACTCAAATATTAGTTTCACTAGACACATTACGCATAATGATGAAAATTAGGTGTAAGTGCAGCAAAACATTGTCATGCAAACCATCTTCTAAACGTCACATCATGGGCCGTCCGTGACTCCGTAGAAAAAAATACGTCGCGTCTTTTTATACCAGGAAATACAATACAACTTTAAAGTCTCTCTGATCCCGAGCACTATGCCGAGGTTTGTTTGTTGCTTTGGGATTATTTATACTAGAATGGTGGGGATCTGTTAACTTATGAAAAAGAAATGAATCAAACATTCATAAATAAATCACACACAAAAAATGATTTTGACGAGAAAAAAATAAATCATATGAAAATGTGCAGAGCAGAAGGATCGATTTCGAACCCCGGACCTCTCGTTCTCCAAGCGAAACCTTTACCATCTGAGCTATCAAGGGAAACTAGTTATATCCGTGAGATTTAAACACTTCATCAATTCTGTTTCTAGAGCCACATGATGCAAAAACATCATTTATTCTGTTAGATAAAAAGGATATCACAGTTATTTAGCTCATAAGTTGAAAAATATTTCCCTCGAAAGATGTCCCTCCTATGCACAAAGCCTGCAATCCGCACAAACATCAAAATATAATGCGATCGCATAGGAATGGACAATGGACAAAATACCAATGGTTCCAAATTTTACTCTCTCTTACAATCTGTTTTTATCTACTTAAATGGTCACGTCGTAAAACCGATTTAGGAAATAATAATGACTAAAACCCTCATTTATCTGAATATGTGACAATTTTGTAATTTCGCTGTTTGTCAGATCAATGTAACGCTACTTTTGTACATTTCACTTTCGATATCGAAAAAATTGCAAACTTCCCATGTGAAATACTCTGCTTGTAAATGTCTGAGACTGGTTTTAATAAGTTAGTAAGACAGATTGTATTATTAGGAATATTTCAAGACATTAATCTCCAAAAAAGACTTACATTTGACCTCAAGATCACTCTTGAAATGATAGTTCAGATTCCGCGGGAGTTTAACTCGGTTTTAGTACCGAAAGTGCGCGGTTCACAATTGCGAAGTTCGTTTCGGTAATAATTGACCTTTTAACGGTTATTCGGCTAAGAGGCGTTCCGACTATAAATGGCGTAATATAAAGTAATGCTCAAAATAATCTTGATTCATAATCATGTGACATTCATACAGATATGATGTAGAATGCATGCAAAAAGGAGGGAAATATTGAAGATTTTTTTCATCATTTTGCATCATTTTAAGTGAAAAGTCACACATATAACAATTATCCTGGCAATTAGTAGGCCTACCCCTAAACGTCGATACCTCGATGCTGTAATGGATACCCTAAAGTGCGATGCCCCCTAAAAAGTACCCCTTTTTCAGAAAGACGTCGACGACGTCGTGTGGTGAAATCTGGACCCTTTTCGACGCTTTTTTTGGTCGCTGATGCGTACCCGCTTGGTATGTTCACTGACCCCCCCGGGCGCTTATTATGTTACCTTTATTTAAACTTATTTATCGTGGAGATTGTCGAATTCGGCAAGGTTGCAAAGACATTTTGTTCTGTAAACATACATATGGGCGGCCATCTGTGCTTTCCATTTGTGGCTAAAATACAATACTACGCATATTCGTACGCATTTCGCACTACGCATGTTCAAAACCACCGAGAATAAACTCGCCAGTCACTGTACAGGCAGTCGTGGTATCAGCGCTTAATGTGTAGCAGTAAGTGCCTAGTGGGATCGGGGAGAGCGGGCGGTGATCAAACCAGGCTTTACTGGTACTGCTTTACTGAAGGACGGCGTGTACAGTGCTACAGTAATTGAAAAGGTGGGCGCTTATAAGAGATTGTTTTATGGTAGTCATTGAGAAAATCAGGGGTGGGCGCTTATAAGGGCATGGGCGCTTAATAGGGATAATACGGTAGTCAGCAATATTAATTATTACTTTCACTTCAGCAGATAGTAAGAATACAAGATTAATTTGACTTGGCTACTCCAATATACATCGAATATAGACTGGTTTCATTCCGTTTCAGTTCAAATTATGCTATGCACCTTAGGGCCTATAGGGGAGGGGAGGGGGGCACCCATATTTGTGTCATTATATGTTTTCCACTGTTAGCTTTATTCATACAAACTGTCTGGGTTAGGGTTAATATGCTGATCCTAAAATCAACATCAAATATGTTATACCTATTCAGCAAACAATTTGATAAGAGTAATCTTTTAATCCCATGTAATTCTATTCTAATTATTGTCCAGTGGAATGGTGTTATGACCTTTAGGATAACAAAATAGAAACCTGTTCTACAGGCTTGACCGGCCCATTATTTAAAAAATTGGTAAAAAAAGAGAATTTTATGTGCAAATGACTACCGACCCAACATTTTTTGTTTTGCTTGTCAAAAAAAAGGCAAAATGTTTACGATTTGGGGGATTTTTTACAGTCATTTTGAACGAGAAAAACGAAAGAAAGAAAAAAGAAAAAGCCAGACCGACCGACCCAACCTGAGATATCTGTTTGCCTGTTGAACAGGTGTTCTTTTCTCTGTCTCCTTATTTTAACATACACAGGTCTATGTATTACACTAAAGTCCTCTTTACACAATTGAAGTATTACGTTTAAATTTGCATTTATGTAAATTACCTATGGCACCGGGCTGGCCATTGTATGAAATTCTTGAGTGAAATGGTGTTACCTATGAGATCGCTATCACAAATAAGTACTTGATCTTCCTAGACGTCCCATATAGAATAAACGTACTTACAACACATTTTATACGCACATCAGTTAGGCAAAAAAAGAAGAAAACAAAATTGACTTGCCCTTTCCGACCGACCCGAATTTTCGGAAATCTAGGGTCGCTATTTTTTTTTAAAAATTGAAAGAAGCACACAACAATAAAGAAAGATGAAAGCGTGTTTTTGAGTAGTATCTGCTTGTTTAAAAATCATTAAAAAAAATCAAAAAATCAACAACAACAAAAAAACCAAAAACAAATCTTTAAAACATGTTTTGTATCTATCTCCCTGTAAAATAAAAAAAGAAAAAAGAAATCCGACCGTCCGACCCAGACCCTGGCCCAGGGCCAAGTCAACTTTTGTTGTTGTTGGCCTTACGGGAGTATAGCAAGACATTGCCTTAACCTAGTCGTAAGTCTTCCGGCTTAGAACTTTGTCCCCATTTTAAGAAAAATAAATTGAAAGCAGTGGCGTGTCTGTGATTTTTTCCAGGGGGGGCAAAGGATATTTTTTCCTGGTGAACACCAGTTCGACCCGACAGACATTTTCGTAAAAGGTTTCTCCAAATTTTTTCCCAGTCAGTCACCTCGTGAATTTCACGTAAGTGGGGGGGGGGGGGGGTCAAAAGAAATTTGCACGGTCACAAAATTTCGCACGGTCACAAAAAAAAATCGCCCTTCCCCCCCCCCCCATTTTTCCTGGTGGGTAGGTTTGAATTTCCTACTGAGCACCTTCAGGGGAGGGGGGGCACTGTGCCCCCCCCCCCCTGCCCGGCTGTTACGCCACTGATTGAAAGCTAAGGTTTTACATAAAATCTGACGATACTGGGATTCCTTTTGGCCCCAAAGCGGATATTATAACCGAAAGACCAGCTAGGCTGTCGGTGCTGAAGTAGCAATTTTAATCCTAGGGTAGCCCAAATATGTGATTTTCATAATTTTGGCACTTTTTGGTCTATAATTCAAAAAATAAATAAGATATTAAAAACAAACAAAAAAGCTTCCTAGGGAATTGTATTAGGATTATCCACCCCCCCCCCCTTTTTCCGGAATCAATTTTGTTCCCAATTTTTTTCAGTCAACTAAATAAAAATTCCAAAAATTGGGCTTATCGCATAGGGTTATGCGGCAAAAGTGACTTCACATACTAAATGCATGTGGGGTATGTGAGAAAGATCATTTTTTCTTCTTGCCTTATATATCTTTATTCCACGATACACATACACTATGGGCTACCCTAGGATTAAAATTGGGAATAGGGAATTGTATTAGGATTAAAATAAAACGAATGACAAAATTTGACAAAAGATATTTTTAGTTATCTTTTCCAAACATAAAATGGGTCAAAAAATGTTTTTTTTCTCATAATTTCTCCAAAATGGTCAATTTCATGATCATGGTTGGATTCATTGAACCCTTTACTGCAAAAATGTATACTTTTATATAGATTAAATGTATAATGAAGGAGTTACAGCAGTTTTACGGAGGCTATGCTGAGGGTCCACACCCCCACCCCCCCCCCCCCCTTAAATGGTTCTTGTTTTGGGGTTTAATTTTCAAAATAAACCATTGTCCAATGAAAGTAATCAATCAAGTTAAAGGTATATGACCCGATCACTTTTTTGGGGCTATGATTTTTTTTCACATCAAGATATTTTGGTATTAGAAGAAACCCCATATTTTTCTCATTATGTCTGTAAATATTAGGGGCCAGAAATGTTTCATTTGGAAATTATAGGCTAAAATGTGGTGAATTACTGCCAAAGGTGGTTAACCACCAACCAGTCTGTGTACTACCATGGCAGGTAATAGAGGAGGAGCTGACTCGCAGATTAGCCCTATTTCTAATCCTATTCCCTTCTTTCATGATCAATTATCACCCTATTGTATATCGTAAGAATAATCCTCCTTGAATCGGCCTTTCAAGACATGTGTATAGCCGCGATCAACCTCCACACTCGAGTGGTTTTGTAGGTATCACACTTAATGTGTTTCTAGATTTTATTTGTCAACTTTTATCACGCATGCGTACAAGGGGCATAACATCTATTTTCTTAATTAAGACAATGGATGTTTGGTCCCTCGTAAGCTAGCGTGATAATATTTTACACCACCGAAAGAGATCTCAGGGAAACGAACATTTCAGCATAACTTCTACCGAAATCGGCGGTATATTCGGAAAGTTACGAATTATTGAATACGTCATTCTGTTTAGGGAAATTTAGTTCCCAAACTGTGAATTCTTAAGAAATAAGTCCGACAATTTGGTCATTTTCATATATTTCCTGCAATTTCCTGTAATTCAGACATAGTTTAAAATAAACTTACTCATATATCGTACCGATTTATGATGATATGATCGTGACCGAAGTTGACCGAAAAATGTAATATTGAATCAAATATTGCTACATTTCTGATGCAAACAGCAGAATCGAGGTCGACTACTGAACTTTGTTCACCAAAACTATAAGAAGCTAAAAATCCCAGTGTGTCCATGCGAGTTTACATCACTTTCAAAAATCCCGCGTCAATTCAAAGAATAAACTGAATGGATTGCAGTGAATGACCCGTGGTTGGTTCCTTTCTGTAAAGCCGACCGAATCACGTGCAAGGCCTCTACAGGGTGTCTCAGAAAAAATTACAACGCTCCGTTTCGTGAACGTAACTTCCAAAATAATAATTGGAACAGAACAATTTAAACTGCAAAATAAAGTCCTATTAGTTGGCTATAACTGAAAGAAAATTTCATTCGATTCGGCTCAGTGGTTACGGAGAAATGAGCGATTACGTAAAGGTAGGTATAGAACCCTTCCATCCAAGTTTGCTCAAATTGAGTGATTCAGACAGCACACACAAGAAATGAATCGATACTTTTCTCGAAGATAATGATCATACCTTTATTATGTTCTCTGTTTGTCATTCTTCTTAATATGCCAGCTGCTAACCAAGTTCAACATAATATTGCACATGAAAGTTATCGTGGTTATTTTTCCACTAAGGTTTAAAACTTGATAAAAGTTGCAATTGTTGAAATTTTCAATCGCCTATTTTGCGCGATAATTCAACCTATAATCACAATTGAGAATAACATGATGGTAAGTTAGGTTATTTAACTCAATTGCACACTGTCAATTATTCAACATAAAGTATTGCGCATAGGTTTATCAAGGTTTCTTTTCCTCATATTTTCAACTTGGTCATATTAGAATATAACAAATCTTCATCATAAGTTCTTTAAAACTTTGCCCAAAAGTTTATGGAGAAGCAACAAAATGCTCATTGTCCAGCAGACCTGCCTTCCACTTGATGTCCATTAAGACGTATGCAACGTTGTGCTCTTTCTGCCATATGGTGAACAGCACGACGGACTATCCTGGTTCTGCGTAAGGCTGTTACTTCATTCTGGATTATTTGCTCTAGCTCTTGAAGTCACATAAACCTTCGCCTTGAGATAGCCCCACAAGCAGTAATCACACGGCGTTAAATCAGGGGAACGTGGAGGCCATTCAACAGCATGTCCTAAGCCGATGACTCGGTTCGGAAAGATTTGAAGAAGTCTGTTCCTTACAACATTAGCCCTATGGGCAGGAGCTCCATCTTGGCACCACCAGAGCCGTGGAACAGATCCATTACGCCCCTGTCCATACAAACGGTGGAGTTCAGGTGTCACAACTTGATCACTAAGCAATATGCAGCTGCTGTAATATTTCCAGGGAAGAAATGTGGGCCCTCGATACAACAAGTTGTATTGTTGTTGTATTGTTGTTGTATTGTTGTTGTATTGTTGTTGTATTGTTGTTGTATTGTTGTTGTATTGTTGTTGTATTGTTGTTGTATTGTTGTTGTATTGTTGTTGTATTGTTGTTGTATTGTTGTTGTATTGTTGTTGTATTGTGTTTATTATGAATGTCTCGATGGATTATTGCTAAGTACTCTAATGATTTGAAGAATTGCATTAATCAAGGTATTCAATGGTGCTATCTACATTATTTGAGAATAGAAAACCATACCTGCACAAATGAAAATCAGTATATTACGCAAACTTGGATGGGAGGGTTCTTCACCTACCTCTATATAATCGCTAATTTCCCCGTAACCAGTGAGCTGAATTGAATGCGGTTTTTTAAAATTATAGCCAACTAATTGGACTTAATTTTGCAGTTTAAATTTTTCTATTCTGATTATTATTTTGAAAGTTACGATCACGTAAAGGAGCGTTGTAATTTTTTCTGAGACACCCTGTATAGACATGATAAACAAGTGACATCAAAACCGCTCGAGCATGGAGGTCGATCACGGCTAAACAATAGTCTTCAAAGGCCACTTCAAGGAGGGTTATTCTTACGACGTTAATAAGTGACTTACGATAAGCCTAGCATTGAATAGGCGGCTATAAACATAGTTCGTTTGAGTAGTGTCGCGATTGGCCTCCTCCTCTATTACCTGCCATGGTACTACTCATGGGCACATGTCTTTTGACCTTGTGCTTCTAAAAATAGAACCATTGGAGTTATGCAACTCAAACTTTGGAATGCAACAATTTTTAAGGATGACCTTTCATGTAAAATAGAAAACGTCAAGTTGAAAATTGGGTCAGCAATCGGAACATCTTAACTGGACTCCTACCGCCACGGCCCTGGGTTCGAGCCCCGTGAGGTGGCACACCCCGTTTGTTCTGTTATTATTTGTGCCATGTGACTCCCTGTTAGCAAGGCTCAAGACATTATTGGAAGTTTTTTTACCGGGAGCTACTTTTTTTCAAAAGTAGTGCCCGGATCATGGGATTTATTGAGAATCGGGAGCTACTTTCAGTCTACCGGGAGCTACATTTTTATTAAATCCAGCGTGGCAGCATTGTAAACTCGAAATTTGATGTCTTGGGCTAGCTTCCCGATAGTCAACGGGCGCTGGTTTGGACAAAATATCAGCGCTCGGTTATTTATTTTTCAGCATTACCGGGCGCTATGGCAGAAGGAACAAGGGGTAAAAATCGCCCAGCGCCCGCTTATCTTGAGCCTTGCCTGTTAGCTTTATTCCCACAAACCACTTGTCATAGTTAGGATCAAAGAATGTAAAATTCAATAGAAAACAAAAGGAATTTCTACTCAAATATTGATTTTTGAGGGCTAATAAGCATGGGGCAGAAGCTTTGCATGTTTCAAAAGTTATCAAATACAGATTTCAGAATTTCAAATAAGGAATACAATGTATCTTACAAAGTCACTTTGTCAACTTTGCGCTCATTTTGTGTGAGAGCTGCAGGTTACAAATGTAGTTTGCAACGCATGAACTTGCCAGCAAGAAATGCGTAATTCAGATACAGCGAGTGAGTAATCTAGCCGCAAGGGACAGACAAGTTGATGAGTTGAATATAAAATATATATATATATATATACATGATATAAAACAAAAAAACTAGGGCAGTCGTCCACATGGATTTAGTCTTGTTACAGTTTTATCAACAACACCTTTTTCTGATAACTAACAGTCATACATAATTTGTCGCGAAAGAAAAAATGGGTAGAAACAAAATAAATTGAATAAATACAAACTTTGGCCATTATGTGTGTATCAAGTTAAACCCTGTCATCGATTGCAAACTATTCTTTAAGCCCAAAAAGGTTCGTCTCAGAAACATTTTGCAAAAAGCTATAAAGTGCTATGCAATTTTTAAAATAAAACATTTCTTTTAGAGAATTGGCTATGAGGTATGCGATTTAAAAAAAAAATCATCGGCCATGTTTGATTTGACCGGTTTCCAAATTATGCAATTGCATGTTATTTTCTTGTTGATTCAAGCATACAGAGAACCACAGGAAAAAAGGACAACGAATAATGTAAGGACAGGGAAAATGCTCAAAAGTGCAAAAGCACCAAAAAAGCACCTTTTGCCCAAAATAGCACTTTTTGCTCAAAAAAGCACTTTTTCATCACACAGCATTTTTTTCTTCAAAATTGTCTAAATATTTAACAAATAATGTCCATCTACCTAAAAATCAACAAGTTACATAACTGTGGAAGTGTTTATTCTACACTTAGTTTAGTTTGAATGTAGTTTTGAATGAAAAATGATGGTTTTGACAACGAAAAAATAAATACGTCAACATGGAAACATGGAATATAATCGCTTTTGGATTTATTTTTAACGCATGGCATAATTTTGGTGAATAGCACCTTTTACTAAAAAAGCACCTTTTACCTAAAAAAGCACCTTTTGCTCCAAAAAGCACTTTTTCCAAAATCAAGCAGCACTTTTAGTGCTTTTAAAAAGCGCAAAATCCCTGTCCCTAGATAGAATAATGCATCGCCACTTTGTAGGAGCTATGCGCTAAAGCCTATTACAAATACCAAGGCGCGCGGGTTTGTGATACAAACTCTTTTTAATGGAGGGGGGGGGGGGGGGGGGGGGGGGGCTAAGTTTAAGAGTATGACTCCCCACTCCCAAAAATATCTTTTCAGAGACTATGTGATTCTGTGTTTGGGCAAGACTGGGAATGCGGGGGCCACACGCACAGTGCCTCTGTTGGATATGGTAGGGTTAGGGTTGTTGATCCTGATCTTTTAAAGTGTCCTGGTGACTTCACATGCATTTTGTGGGAGCAGTTTACATTAAATACGATTACTTTTGAATTATCTGCACATTTGGTGTGTCACTGTGACACATTAGGCAGCGCAAGCAGGGGGGAGGTGTAATTTTTTTTACAGGTGATAGTTTTTTAACATTATCTGGACCATCTTGCCATTTTTTGTGCGCTTCATGCGAATTACTTCCAATATTTCATCAATTTATGAATAAGTTCATTTTGTCACACAAGATGGCTTCAGGAATGTTCTTCAATACCATTTTAGTTATAAAACTGAAGTATGCATTTTATCAAGCAAAACCCCCCTCCCCCCTAAATTTTCTTGCTGTCGCTGGCACTGAACAGTGAAGATCAAAATGAACAGGAAATCTATACTAAGCCGAGCGGACCATTAAGTTAAATGAAAATCTGTATTATCATGCAGTGTCTTGAATCTGTCTCGCGTATGCCTGATGAGAAGCCATTGATTAAATTATTTATAGAGCATTCTTTCTATTGAAGATATTAACATGAAAACACAAATGTTAATGTTTTTCTTTAAAATTTGAATGGATCTTAATTGGAACTGGCCTAGCTTATCTATAGTTTGTTCAGTACTGTACTGTAGCAAAAAATCCAACATTGTGAGACTTGTGTTTATCTTTGTGAGGGGTACTCACATAATTAATAGGATATGTCTCAATATAGAAATGGATCCTGAAATTGGTCTTAACCCCCTGAGAACTACCGGCCGATTGGTTGAAATTTAGAATGTGTCAAATATTGTGCCAATCAGAGACATCTTTAGAATAATTACAATTTTCAAAAATATTAGCATAAAATATTTATAAGCAAAACTGTAATTGGTCATAGATAATTTTATCATGTAATTGAGTAAATTGACCAATGGGAATTATTGTACGAAAGACAGGTAGTGCCCAGGGGGTTAAAATATTGAAAAATTGATTCATATTTCCCTACCTGAGAGCTCCCCCCCCCCAAAAAAAAACCCAAGAGAAAACAGAAAAAGAACACCAAAAACTATAACAAACCACCCAGCCAAACAAACCTCCATTAGTTTTGGGGATGGCAAAATTCTGGAAATTGAGACCACGCCGTAGCAATACAGTCCGGTATAATTTTTGATGAGACGAATATGTTCATCTCAGATTTTAGTTTGAAAAATTTGTTAGAAGTCTCTCCAACTTCAACTCATCTTTTGACAATTAGGAATGTGTGAGAATGAGTAGGGATGTGTGACTGATACTTCTGTAAAGTGGGTTAATTTTATATGCTGATTTATTTACCCTTTCTATTTTAGCCAATTTGCTTTTTGCTCTTCTCAATTCGCAGCCCTGTAGAACCCTATATACAGGGTGAGTCAAAATATTCAGGTCCTGTTTTCAACAAAAAAAATCATGAAAAATATTTCTGGTAAAAAATTGGTCAATTTCGTCATTGATTATAAGAGTAGAAAAGTAAGCACTTCTTCGTACTTGATGACGTTTTCAAGATAATACCTAATTGCGCGCCATAATTACAACATATTTAAGAAAAAGCGCGGAATCCAAAGTGTTCCAAGAATACATGAATGAAGCAAAGTTGGTGGATGTTACAATTACTACAATATTAGTTATTCACACAACATAACAAACTTTATACCTTTGACATTTTATAAATAAAACAGCTTTTTGCTAAATAATAGACATAAGTTACATATTTTTGTTGAATATCTGATAATTAAATGCACAATATTGCGATGCTACTATGAAGTAACAGTATTGCACAAACATATTCATAACACTTAAAGGCATATTATGTGATCTTTTCCAGAGGGCGCCCTCTATTCATTATTTTTTTTAGAAAGTAGATTTTCTTGCAGATTTACATTTCCGATCATAAATCATACATACATTCCAAGTTACAGAGCGATACGATTCCTAATTACCTCAAAATCATGGTTTTAGAGTGAATTTAGAGTGAAAAATATAAAGTGTCCAGATTCTGACAGTTTATTTTCACTCTAAAACCATGATTTTGAAGTAATTAAGAATCGTATCGCCCTGTAACTTGGAATGTATGCATGATTTATGATCAGAAATGTAAATCTGCAAGAAAATATGCTTTCTATTTTTTTTTTCGATGTTGAGGGCGTTCCCTGGAAAGATCACATAATATACCTTTAATAATTGGGTACGCACTTGTTAAGTTATTTAACGCAAGAACGGTTTAAAGAAATGTTCATATCAAATCAAGTTTATTTAAAATAACAATATCCAAATATTTTAGTCAACATTTTGTTAACACATGTCTCAATAATGTTCGTTACATCGCTTATTGCTCGGAAAACGATTAAAATATACAATGTTACATAGCATTGCACATGAAACAAATTTATAGCAATCAAGCTATGTGAATGAATTGATATGTTGTGTGTAAATACAGGCACTCTTTACAAAATTGCAGATTGTCTTTTTTTCGTATCAAATGGAGTTAAATAACATTTGCATAACTTTTTTATCCCACTAATCCTAATAAATGGAGGCTATTTGTTACATGTGACACGTGTGTGATGCTCTGGAACTGTATGTCCAGTTCTTCCTTCATTGTTCAACTTGCGTTCAGCCAGGCGCTTAGCCAGCATTGTCATTCCGGGGGGGGGGGGGCAAACATCAATATCGTCCCTATTTTTAAGAGAGGACCAGACGTCGCAAAAGGAACACAAAACACAAAAAGTTTGCCCCAATTTCTTTTTCTAGTCACTTACCTCGTGAAGTGGGGGGGGGGGGGGGGGGGGGGGGGTGAGGTCAAAAAAATTCGCACAGTCCCCCCAAAAAAAATCGCACAGTAAATGTACTACATGAACAATTTCTCGTCCCCATTTTTCCGCTTCTCCGTCCCCATTTTTCCGCTTCTCCATCCCCATTTTAGGGGGGGGGGGGCAGACCCCCCTGCCCACCCGCTGGCTACGCTACAGCGTTCAGCAAATTGTTACTTTCATAGTGGTGGTAACGTGGAAGTTGGAACAGATTAAATTTCATAGAATTTTGGGGAAATCACATATCTCCAGTTTGGAATATAACCAATATGAATCAAATTAAATTTAGGAGGTTATTTTATAGCTAACAATGTGTTCTTACTGTTTATTTCAATAAATGTATTCATTTTTGTGTTTGAATTGGTTTTAAAATCAGTGAAATCGGGATTTGATCTATTCATTTTTGTGTTTGAACTGGTTTTAATGTGAAATCTGGATTTGATGTATTAATTTTTGTGTTTGAACTGGTTTTAAATATCAGTGAAATCTGGATTTGATGTATTCATTTTTGTGTTTGAACTAGTTTTAAATATCAGTGAAATCTGGATTTGATGTATTCAGTTTTGTGTGTTTGAACTGGTTGTAAATATCAGTGAAATCGGGATTTGATGTATTCATTTTTGTGTTTGAACTGGTTTTCATGTGAAATCGGGATTTGATGTATTCATTTTTGTGTTTGAACGGGTTTTAAACATCAGTGAAATCGGGACCTGAATATTTTGACTAACCCTGTATTTGCATATTTCGTTTGTTTTAGTGCACCAATTATGGTACGCACAAAGTATGTTGTGCTGAAATGTTCACCTTTTCTAGCAATCTGAAAAAAAATGACATAATATCAACTTTCTATCCAATTTTCCTGTTTGCAGATCGTGCGAGAAATGATTCAAGCGTGAAATAATAAGGTCAGTCAGCCTTGACCCTTGACCCCTTTTGGAATACCCTGTTCTATATATCGGTGAGTTTTAACAACAATCTTTTCATTATGTCAAGTTTGACTGGATGGTACAACAGCGGTGATAAGACCAGCAAGTATAAAACTATGAGTGAAGACATGGAGATGGAGGATAAAGGTGGATCTCCGCCTCCTCCTTCGACGAACGATGTCATTGCGGAAGAGCCGGGAGATGGAGAGAAGAAAGCTACGTCATCACCTGATGCAGAAACACCCAGGAGAATCTCCTTTACAAAGGCTAAACGGACCAGCAAAAAGAAAGGACGATTCAGCGTGAGAATCGCAGAGCCGAACGAGTCGTCCGGGGAAAGCGGAAAAGAAAATGAGGATGGTACAACGTCGCCGAGGGACAGAAAGTCATCGGTGTTAAGCAAATTCACCACCCCGATGAAGGGACGGTTTCATGTGAAAACATTGAACGAGAAACCACAGAGACATCGTCTGAACTCCGAGAATGGTGATGTGGGATTAGAGACTAGTTTTGATATGGGTGTCAAGAATCAGAGTACTGTAGAAGCAATACCACAGCTGGCATATTATAGAAATCAACAGACTAAGTCTGCTATAGCAAAACAGCGACCAACGCTAAAGGAACTCCACGCACCCAAGGTTAGTAATTAACAAATTGGTTGATATAGAATTTTCTGGTGCAACGTTATATACGCTATTTTCATTTTAGAATGAAAGTGAGGCTCTTACCTCGCCCAACTGCATCACACGCTGCACAAATCTGCGTGAAACCACAATACAGTGTAGAGTGATAGTGTGTGGTGAGGGGAGAGCCTCGCTTTCAATGGTTCCAAGTAGCGTATAGTCGGCTGCAAAGAAGTCTTTCTGTTACCACCGCATTCTAAGTGTAAACACTTCGGTGGAGTAAAATAGCATGACTTTGAGTCGACCAACATGCGCACCCGATTGGCCTGATTATACCTATGGCGTCAAAAATGTTACCGCCCACACATTCATTATTTAGGGCCAGAGCGCAGGCCTGATGCTGAACATCTCTGACAGCGCCTATGACAAGGCCAGTCGGTTTTTTTTTACAAAGCTCAAATATATACGGCTCTAAATCATCTGAAGTATGTTACGTACATATGTATCTTAGCTGCAGGTATCATAGAAAATTGTTTCATAAAACCAGTCATAGATTTATCATTGTATTCATCTTAAAAGTAGAACTATGATTAGTCTATGCTATAAAGTTGTCATTGTGCTACACTGTAGTCAGGGTTGTAGCTACGCTGGACGGGGCCATTCGGAAGTTGTGCCCAGCGTCCGGCAAAATAAGGGTAAAAAACCAGCACTTAAAAAAAATAATTAAAAGAAATAATAATAATAATAATAATAATAATTCTTTTTTTACAATTTGTGGAAAAAATCATTAAACTGCCTCATAAAACAAGAAATTATGTGGCAAGAACCCTCAAAGTGCATTTATAACCCATTTAAAACATTAAAAAGACCTCTAGACCCCTTGCCATGATCCACTACACTTCGTTCGCTACACTTACTCCGTTCGCCGTCAGTAAAATTGTCCGTCACTCAGTTAGGTCTAGCTACAACCCTGACTGTAGTCTACAGTAGATGTCTTTCTTTAGGGGGCTGTTAACTTTTATATCATTTTGATTAAAAGTTATCCATAGATAGTTTCCAATATATAAACCAACTTGATTATATGAAATTAGTTTAAATAAATAAAAGAACCACAGATTAATTTTCCGGAATTTTCAATCAATAGTTAAATTGAAAAATAATAAAAGGACTCAGTCATTAAGAATGTTGACTGAACCAATATTAAAAGATCTGTTCTCTTCTTTTAATTGTCAGTGAATAAAATATACTTTCATTATACCTACCCATTTCGACATGGTTAAAATGATCCGTAATTTGATTTGACACTAGCCCACACCCGGGTATGAATGTGTCTGATCATGAGTAGGCCTGTCTCTGCTATACTATTATAAATAATCATGGATAAAAGTTAACATTTTAAACTACTTCCCAAAAGCTAAAAACAATTTGAAACAATTTTAATTTGCCCGTTTTACTATCTGAATGAGACCCCCGCCCCCCACCTCCTCCAAATAGGAATCCCCTCCCTTAAGGAATAACCTTTCAGTAATTCATATTAGGGATATTCATAACTAATGACACGAATGATAGGGAGTAGCGAACCCTATTTTAAATAAAGATAGCGAACCAAAACATTGATCAATTGTTCAACGGGGTGTGCTGCGCCGATTAAATTATATTTTACCAAACTGATATCGTATTCAAATGGAGTTTTCAGGGTTCTTGTAAAATTGAGGACGCAAAACACCCCCCCCCCCCCCATTAAGTTTAAATGGGTTTTAATTTATCAAAACAATAGGCCAAAAATCCATCCGAAATTGAACTCAAAACGCGACGTTTGTGGCTCAACTGGGGTCGCAGTTGAGGTGTGAAAGTAGAACCTACGGATCTGAACAGAGGCGTGAGAAGGAAGTCTTATGCAACGCACATCCTATTCACTAATAGTAATGTGATTGCCCACCCAAATTAACTCCTACATCGTGGAAACGACACATTTAAAACACTTATAAAGATAATCAGTTATAAATTTGATTATAATCATATTTGTTAGTTTGGGGGGGGGGGGGGTGTTTGGTTTGTGTACATGTTCCCACCTTGACATCTCACACAATCCCTAGGGGTGACCTTGTCTGACACTTGGTTTGTCCTAAAGGGAAATATATGCACGCTTTGCCATTTCTGTTTTCTCACAACTGAAGGAGGTCAATTCTTTGCAAATTAATCAGCTTCATATTTACATGTGGCAGATGCCATCGGAGTAATCAACTACTTGAATCTTGAAAATGTATAAGGCAACGAAAAAAACACCCCTGTTTTT
Source organism: Ophiura sarsii (assembly GCA_035610835.1). Lineage (NCBI taxonomy): Eukaryota > Metazoa > Echinodermata > Ophiuroidea > Amphilepidida > Ophiuridae > Ophiura > Ophiura sarsii. The sequence continues at coordinate 51,972,991 of CM069452.1, forward strand.
ATACGGACTCGTCCGATTGTTTTATAATTTGAAAATAAAATTTAAAAAATAAAAAGATTTTTTTTGAAATTCATCAAAATGTTCACAAAAACTTAATAAAAAAGACTGACCGACCCTAGAGGTCTGTTTTGCACAAAGAACAGGGTTTCTTGTTGTCGCCTAATCCTATTCTGTCATATAGTTAAAATCTTAATGTAGACATGGATGGTGTATGTGTGCCTTCTGGTGTGATGCGTCACATTTCTGTTCTAGGGAAACATTGGCGGTCTGCCATAGTTTTATCGCTGCTGCATACAAATGTCACAAACCTACTTACCTGAATTTGCAACTTTTGGCACAGAAAATTGGGAGTAATTCTGTTATACCCTTCACAGGGTATTCATAGTGCGTGATTTTTAAGAATGACGCATACTACCGATGTTGGTGTGTAGGGTATAACAGAATTATGCCGAAAATTGTCAAGATGAAAACTAAGGCCAAACAACATGAACAAAGAAGGTCTGTCTCAGAAACATTAGGCAAAAAAAACTAAGTGCTGTGCGATTTCTTTTTAATTTCTATTTTTTAGAAAAAAGGCTATGAGGTATGTGATTTTGTTGTTGCTGGTAATCCAAGCTTACAGAGACGTTTTTTATGTAAAAAATCAACAACAAAAAACAAAAACAATAACAAATAAAAAAGAAAAAGAAAAAAAAGAAGGCCTCAGCGTGTAGACCTACGCGCCATAGCTCATTTCACATACCAATGCGGGCGGGCTTCTGAGACAGACAATCTTCTTTGTTTGGCCTAAACACTTTTTATTTTGTTTGAGGGTGGGTGGGGGCATATTGCTATTGCATTCTGCCAAATTCTGGATTTCATGTTCCTTTACATTGCATATAGACCTGTAATTGAAATACAATTTGTTTGTGCCTTTTCACGCAACTTATTGGGTGTGAAATGTAAAAAAACACCATTGAAACATAAAACATTTTCACCTTCATTTTTTTTTTTTTCAGCTTAAGCAATGAATTTTTTACTTTAAAAAAATCTATCCTTCGGGTTGGAATTTTGCCATGAATATGTTTTTCTTGCAAGAAGGTTAACTTTTTCAACAACAAAAATGTTCATGCCCCATCGATATTATAATCTTAGGCCCCCAAAAAAAGAACTTGCCCTTTCCGACCGACCCGAAATTTCCCCCCAAAAGACTATTTATTTTTTGAAACATCAAAAAAACCAATCTAAAATTCTGTGAGTGCCCCCCCCCCCCATCCTGAGGAACTGGATAACTAGGTTGTATATTACTATTAGTGATACATTATGCTGAAATATGATTAAATTACTACATGATCCTTAAAATCAAATCATTTCAAATTGTAAAATATTAAAATTTTAAACATACAATTATTTTATCAAACCCTGCTCAAACAGTAATTAAATCAGGGAATAATTGATCCCACTCCTTGAATAAAGGGATATTGTGGTTGATTACATAAGGAAGTGACCAGTGTCTGTGTTAATGGTCTGCTGATGTGTCTGTGTAATTGTCTGTGTAGTTGTCATCTGTCTGATCAAGGCATTCTTTGGTCTGGTGTTGTGTTGTTCTAAGGATACAGCGTACTTATTGAGTGTTCCTGTAGGCTAGTTAAGAATAGATACGACTAAAAGGGGAAGGAAACCCTGTAACAACAGGTTTTAAACTGACGCAGAATTTGTGAATCTTAGGGGTTTTAGACCGAAAAACTTCATGAAATTCTTGACACTTGAAATTCTAGTTGTTGTTTTTTATTAACCCTAAACCACAAGCCACATTTTCCAAAGATTTTTTTTGTTTGCACTACAAAAAGTGAGGCCAAAAAGAGTCTTGGCTCCCCCGGAGCTTGAACCCTGGACCATTTAAAGAAAAAGATCCCATTTTCAAAAGTCGCATTTCCAATACACAGCACTGGCGTAACAACAGGGGGGGATGGGGGGGGATATATCCCCCCAGATTTTTACCTGGGGGGGATGCCTAATGTAATCATCCCCCCCAGATTTTTCATAACCAATAATTTTAAAAGTGACGTATTTAAACAAATAGGTGGGCGTAAAGATTCACACACTGCACACTGGACACAACCACACTGGGACATTCAATTCATTCATTGCAGTTTGGATTTTATCATTTTAAAATGAAAACAATGACGACAGCGATTTACAAATTGCTATCAATCAAGGAATGAATGACCAGGCGCGGATACAGGGGGGGGCCCCCCCCTACCAAAAAAAAAAGGGGAAAAAAGGAAGAAGAAAAAAAAAGGAAAAAAAAGGGGGAAAAAAAAGGGGGGAAAAAAGGAAAAAAGAAAGAGAGGAAGAGGGGGGGGGGGGGGGGCACATCACCCCTCAGGCTCCCCCTGTTCGAGCTTTTAAACAATCTATACTTAAATTCAGAAAAAATCAGTATATACGTCGTATGCTCTACTTCTTTCTTGCATTGATAACAAATATATATTTATTGGAAATGAAGAGGTAGTCGACTGTAGTATACCTTGTATAATTTCAGTCACATATTAAATCGAACAACACCCCCTGATACTTCCCATCCGAGAACCGACCAAATACAAGGTCTACTGGCATTGGATTTACAAAAGAACTGTGCTTTAAGCACACTAGGGATTACTAGGGACGATGCTTTTTATGTGTCACGATAGTATCACACCCCTTCATAACGCGCTAATATTGAATTTGCTGTTTGTACGTCTAGAAACGCGTGAAGGTGGTATTTCTGTGACTGTGTAAGAGTTTCTATAGTTATCGTAAACAATTATCAAATTATTTGTCTCTGCTTGGACGTAAAAAGGTTTTTTATTACACGATATTGAAAGATAGGAAATAGCATGGAAATAGTCACATATGCGGAAATGTAGCTATATCTCCGACGAAGATATTTTGGGCGAGGACCAATGTCAAAGATAACCCCCTAAAGTGTGATTTTAGACCGAAACGGCGGCTATACAGTGCCAGAAAATCGACATTTTGAATTTATCAAAGTGAACAAGATTCTTCTCTCTGCGAAGACGGTATATAAATATTCATATAATTCGTATTTATCGTGTCTGCCATTGGTCAATTTTGAACCCCACGCGAACAAATTGCTCATTACGTATGCGTCCAATTTTTGGACTAGCACTAGTGTAAAGGTATACGGAGGTCAGCAAGGTCAATCCAATGCAAGTAGACCTTTTTTTCCCGGGGTGAGATCAGAGGATGGGGAGCGGTCCATGGGGAGTGAGCACTCTATCGGTACAAGGAAAAAGGTATACTAAAGCAGACTAATGAAGAGGTGGCTTTTTGATAAAATGTTGGTCAAAAGTATACACCAGATCGCACCAAATGAGTTCGAAACTTGAAAAATTTTCTACTTCTGAGGGGGGCACTTCCCCCCTCAGACTCCCCCCTGTTCGACCTTTCAAATCATCTATAGAGGCTGATCGGTTAAAGGTTAACATGGTTATGAAAAAATAAATTTCTGATTTTGATATTGATAGGTACCTCACAATGTTGGACAATATCTAGGCTATCTGAAACTGCATTTAAAAAAATTCAAAATGCGGTACGTTCGCGGAACAGTCCATTATTGTCCAAGGGGTGAAAACAAGATGCGTCACGGACGGACATTTTAGTTCAAGTTCATCATGCTATATTTTTATGTTTATGTAACATTTTCAGAGTTTTGGGATGTAATATTGATAGCCGACACACTTTTCCATCAAATAAGATAAATATTTGGGAAAAAAGTTCTGGGGAAGTTATATCGCTAGACTTGCGTTAACATTTTGATGTTTTGCTGTCCGTCCGTGACACAAAAAAAGTTTCAAAGTTTTTTAACTAATTTCAAGGACAAAGTAAAAAAATAAAAACATTGTGAAGTATCTCCCTTATATGTATTCTATCCCATGCAGGAGTATTAATTAATTAGGGCAGGCATAAATTAGTTAAATCTTTAATTAAAAGTTGTCACGGACGGACACAAATTTTGTCACGGACGGACACTGTTAGCTACTGTTCAGTTCTGAGCACACAAGCAAAGCTGAATACCACCCCTCTTACCATTAAATGAACTAGTCCATACAGGTATGCCCTTTATGCAAATGATTAGGTTTGCTACAGCAGTGAGCACATGTTATGATGCTCACCAGGTGCACTGTAAAATTACTTGAAGTCAAATGAAGTCATTTGCTTATTTGAGCATTTGTGAACCCTCAGCAGATCTTCTTTGGTGAATCTGTAGTATAGCTTGCGCTTGTTAACCTTACTGCCTGTACATGCCAAAATAATGCTTGCAAATAAAAGGGGTAGCATGAGATCAGTTAAAAGACACTGTTTAAAATTGCCCCATATAATAAGTGTTTGTAAAATAAAAGCAAGTAACAGCATTGAAATCAGAAAGTATCATTGGAGATGTTAGCACAAATTTAATTTTAAGCATTGCACTATCAAAAGTTGCAGGCTTTTTCTTCATGCAACTTTGAAAAACTCAAAACACGGTTGGATGCCTACATGTATCCATCACTAACCTTTAATTACACAATTAATTGAACAAAAACTTATCAAAGAAGGGTCAAAATTGTTTTAAAAAGTTGTATCACAGCATAGTCTTTTACACAATTAATCGAACACAATTTATCAAAGAAGGGTCAAAATTGTTTTACAAAGTTGTATCACAGCATACAGTCTATTTATATGATGCAGCAGGTCTATCTCTTGCCATTTATGGTAAGAGGGGCAGGATTCAGTTTGGCATTTGTACTCAGAACTGAATAATGTCCGTCCGTGACAAAATTTGTGTCCGTCCGTGACAACTTTTAATCACTGATTTAACTTATTTATTGACGCCATTGTTAAGTTTCATTTCTACATGAGAAAGGGGTATATAGGGGAGATAGCACACTATGTTTTTATTTTTTCTCTCTTTCCTTGAAAAAAGTTGTAAAACTTTAAAACTTTTTTGCGTCACGGACGGACAGCTCTGCATCAAAAAGTTATCACAAGGGCAGGATAATTACTTCCCAGAACTTTTTTTCTAAAATATATTTCTTATTTAATGGAGAAATGTGCCATCTATCAATTTTTAATTTAAAAAAATGAAAATGATTCATTAACATAAAATATGGCAAGGTCAACTTCTACTAAGAATGTCCGTCCATGACGCATCTTGTTTCTACCCCTTGGGCAATAATGGACTGTTCCGAAAACTTTTCCGCATTTTTTCTTCTTTTCAAATGCAGTTTCAGTTAGCCAAGATGTTGTCCAATATTGTAAGGTACATTTCAATATCTATATCAAAAAGTAATTTTTTCACACCAATGTGAACCTTGAACCGATCACCCTCTGCTATCAAAGTGCCAAAAAAGACTAATATCTTGACTGCTTTTTATTATTAAGACTGAAAATTCATGACTTAACATTTTTCTTACTATTTTGTAAGTATGTGATACCATTTTTTCATACTAAAGTGTAAATAAGTGGCAATTTCAAAGTTTGTTATGTAGTTAACATTTGCGTCCGTCCGTGACGCTCAAAAATGTCCGTCCGTGACAAAGTTTGTTACCCTACCCCTGTGAAAAATAAGAAATATTTTCAAATGCTGTGTATCAGATATTCAAACCATGTATCTTACTTGCTATTTGACCTGGAAAGCATTGGGGAATATGGAGTTGACTAGATAGAAATTAAAAAGAAGCACTAAAAGGTAGAGAACCCTATTTCTATCTAGTCCGTCCGTGACACAAACATTTCCGTCGCTCTATTTTTAGTAACAAACCACACCTTAATTATTTTTTTGTATTTCAATAAAGTTGATGATTCTCTATAACATTAAACATAAAAAGTTGAATAAATGTCAGTAGTTACTTTTTACAAACTGTTTTTCGCTCATGTTTTGCACAAACGTCCGTCCGTGACAAACCGATCAGCCTCTATACTTAAATAAAAAATATATCAGTGTAATATGCTCAACTTCTTTCGTGCATTGATAAAAAACCAAAATATTTATTGGAAATGAAGAGGTGGCTTTTTGATAAAATGTTGGTCAAAAGTATACACCAGATCGCACCAAATGAGTTCGAAAATTGAAAAAATTTCTACTTCTGAGGGGGCACTTCCCCCCTCAGACTCCCCCCTGTTCGACCTTTCAAATCATCTATACTTAAATCAAAAATATATCAGTATAATATGCTCAACTTCTTTCATGCATTGATAAAAAAATAATATATTTATTGGAAATGAAGAGGTGGCTTTTTGATAAAATGTTGATCAAAAGTATACACCAGATCGCACCAAATGAGTTCGGAAATTGAAAATTTTTCTACTTCAGAGGGGGGCACATCCCCCCTCAGACACCCCCCTGTCCGAGCATAGCTCGGAGGGCGGTGCTGCGCACCGCTTGGATGGTACCAGCAATTTTTTTGGGCCCCCCCTAAAATTTTCCTGGATCCGCCTGAATTTTTGGGCTACAAAATGAGCCCAATCTGTAAAAAGTGTATTATTTGGGTTACAAAAGGCGGGCAATAGTTTTACGAGCATAGCGAGTAAAAAAATATTTTGAGGTTAAAAAAGTCTCACTCTGAACATTACTCTGAACTTGACAGCCCTGCCGTATTTGAGTCTGATAATTTTCATCCCCCCCACTCAAAAAAAGTAGTTACGCCCCTGATACACAGCACGAGAAAAAAGGACCAATTGTTAACACACACAATTATGTCGTAAGACCCAACGCATTTGCACTGTGCGATAGATAGCCCCATCAATCCTGGCTAATACACACACCCCGAGAGACCCCAATTGGTCCTTTCTTCTCGTGTTGTGTATTGGAAATGCGACTTTTGAAAATGGGATATTTTTCTTTAAATGGTGCTAATCATGGTTTATCTTTGTTGCTAGGGGCAAATTTGGTATCAAATTATGCCTAAAAGTCTATCTAGCCTGTTTGGTCAAAAAAAAATTGAATGTTACTCAAAATGACATAAACAAAGTGGTATACTTTCGTTTGTTGAACCCTTTATAATGTAGCCTCAAGTGGGCATTTTGTTTTGAGAAAAGTTCAAAGCACTGCTACTGTGTCATGTGTCTTCTGTCTGGGAAATGTCTGCTGATCTGTCTTCCTATACAGATAGTAGGCCTATTTTTAGGCTCTTGGTTCAATTGTATGTGTTGCTTTTATTAGACATACTGGAAGTTATGTAAGCCCCAAGAAAAGTGTGTGTCAGTGTTCGTCTAGTTATCTAGGCTGGTACATAGTTCTGAAATGTCTCACTTGTATATATTCAAGTTGGTTGTTCATGACCTGCGATTTATGGTTTAAAGGTATATTATGTGATATTTTCCAGGGAAACGCCCTCAATCCTCGAAAATAAATTGAAAGCAGATTTTCTTGCAGATTTACATTTCTGATCATAAATCTTGCATACATTCCAAGTTACAGAGCGATACGATTCTTAATTACTTCAAAATCATGGTTTTAGAGTGAAAATAAACTGTTGGAGTCTGCGCCGACAATTTATTTTTACTCTAAATTCACTTTAAAACCATGACTTTGAGGTAATTAGGAACCGTATCGCTCTGTAACTTGAAATATATTCATGATTTATGATCAGAAATGTAAATCTTCAATAAAATCTGCTTCCAATTTTTTTTTTTAGGATTGAGGGCGTCCCCTGGAAAAGATCACTTGGGGATTTCCTGTGATTTTTTGAGGTGAAAACCATGGGCAGTTTTTGTGAATACCGTGATTTACCGTGATTATTGAGATTTCAAGAAGAAAAAATTACACCTGCAAAATGTTCCACTTATACAGTATATCAATAACCTCTACATGTATAACCATGGAAGTAACAGATTACTTCCATGTCTGTTACTTCCATGGTATAACCATTCAATTTTAATAGTTAAACTTCTTTTTTATTGAAAAAAAAATCTTCACAGTTTTTCAAAATCATTATGAAAGTAAAAACATTTAGAATATCATTTAATAGCATAAGGTATTTAAAACAAAAGGGCAAAGATGTCACTTAATATATTAAGCTGGTTTTAGCAGTCTTTTTCATGGCTATAACCTTTGAAAAATATTAATTTCCCTTTTAAGATATTACAACCATTTCTATAACCATATATTTCAACAGTAAAATATAATTTAGTTCCTTTGTTTATATGATAAATATTAAAATGAATATAATTGTTAATGAAAGCTGGCAGGATGTTGAAATAAAACTGTATCTCTAAGGTAGATACAGGATGGAAGCTTGGCGATGTAATTGTCAAATCTAAGGTCAAACGAGGCTATTCTAGGAATTCTAAGAAGCAAGTCAAGGGTTTAGTGCAACAAGGGTCCATCTGCAATAGCTGCCTAATGTTATCATATGATTCATATGTGGTAGTCAATAGCAGACCCTCTGATATAAACTAAAAGTAACATAGGGCAGCTATAGTAGATAATATATTGTTCACTTACATCTCAGTTATGTGAAAAGGCCATATCTTCAATAGCTGCCAAATGTTATATATTAAGGGTGCTTTAAGATATGCCCTTGTGACATCACAATCTAATAAATGGCAGCCATTGCAGATAGGACTTTGTTGCACTTAAAACCCTTGTGGAGTGACAACAAATTTAATTTGAAATACTGCAGAAACACAATATTTTGCAGTATCTATTATAGAAATATCCACATTTTGCAGCATCAACTTTTCACTGGCTTGATTTTTTTTTAAATTGTTTGTGTGTAATAGGCAAAAAAGAAAAATTACAAACCTGATATTAATATTATGACAATTGGACATTTTGCACCTGTTTTCTCTTGAAATTTATGAAATCTTAACATTTGCAAACATTTTCCTTGATGAGAAAAGTATTGAACCTCTGTTAAAGTAATAGTCCTTGTATAGTACATACATGTACATGTAGATTCGTTGGAACAATGACTGTATTTTTAAATACAAAATTTTTCAGGAGATTTACTTGAGAAATTTGGAGACTTTGACTAGTGTTTTGATTTTCTACTTTTCATCATTTTGTTCAATTTCTTTAGGGAATTTGGTTGTCATAAGGGAATGGCGTACAATTTACCCAGTGTCGCGTCGCTAAATGCTCCACCCTTTGCAGAATTTGCTATACATGTACATACAATGTAAAAAGTGTAAAGCAGTTTTATACTGTGCATTTCGATGTAACAGGTTTATAATTTTTAACAAATGGTTGGAATTTGACAACAATTTGCTACGCTCGTTTGTTCACGAAAATTGGGGGCGGGGCACCGAGGGAGATGCTTGCAAGGATATTTTCTCTTTATGAGCTATTAGTTCTACCCAGTATTTGGACATGTTTCTATAGCTACTAACACCCTCTTTCTTCACGACAGTGGGCGCTTGCACATATTAATTATGCAGATATTAGGCCGGTAAGTGATGCGGTGTTCTTGATGGCATTAAGATAATAACATTGTTATAATGCATGTATGTCTGGCGATTAATGTTGAATTATTTTGGCCACAAATGTTGCACTCTAAATGGTCATATTATAGCACTCCTTTTTAAAGACAAATCATGGTTTATGAAGCTGCACTAGCATCCTAATCCAAAATCCGACGCCAATTGTTATTGTTACATTCCATGCCTCACCAAAAATGCAACGTAGATGCTGTATGTAGTTCGAACCGTTGCACTATGCATTCACTAGTATAATCATCAACCAGTCACGTGACGGATGCGGCGCAATCAAAACAAGATGCACCAGGACCCCAGGATGCGTTACTACGCTGTGTGAAAACGTCTAAATGAAACGCAATCTCGTGCCTTAACAACAGAATCACACCCCCACCCCCAAAAAAGCCAATTACTCTCAGATCACACAGTGACCAAGGCCAAAGTTCATTAGTGCTCATCAGCATGTGGTTGCACCCTTGTGTCATCCTTTGATAGCAGATTTGGTGCTTGGATATTTAGGGTAATCTCTCACCAAGATTAAGCCATTCTTACGGGGATTCAAACTAAAATGCGACCAACTTTTTGGATGGCTTTTACAAGACAAGGGAAACTGATGTCTTTACTACTATCAAGGAAAATAATAGTTGGCACACTTGACGCAACTTATTACAACTATCCCTGTGCTCGCAATTGAGATCAGGCTTGGGACATAGCACTGTTTAATAATAGAAAGCAAAAGTCTCCCCCTTTCTTATATCCTTCCCCATCCCCCATCAATCAATGTTGGGGGAACTGCCAAGGCTTCTGATAATATGATTAGGATCAACATTGCCTCCAGGGAGAGGGCAGGTTTTTTCCGTAATTAGGACAAAGTGCGCCAACCTTTTTTTCCTAGATTGTAGTTCATGATGTGGGTCTTTCACTGATTCAGGGGGAGAAGACTTTTGTAGAAGGTGGATGAGTGTATCCTTGTCACACGGCAGAGGAGTATTTGTAGCCTTGGGAGTATAAATAAGCCCTTAGTATGAAAATGGTGCAACTCCGGTTAAACGCATTTAGTCTGAACCATAGAGGAAGTGCAGGGAGAGAAGAAAGCAGGAACAGGGTAGGGCCTCTTCCTCTACTATGAAAAGCTGCATGAAAGATTGTACATGTGCAACCCTGTTTAGTTTATGTTGTAAGGGTGACCTTATTCCTTGATGCACAATATTCTCCCAATTGCACGAAGAAGAACATAAACTTCCATGTAGAAGAAAATAATCATTGTACATTTGTTGTTGTATATTTATCATACATTTGTGCACATATGCCTTTTTGCCCTCACCTCTAGCAATACCCCAAATGTTCATCTCCAAAGGTCACATACATGTACCAGTTATATTGAACGGACTACAGGTACATGTAGATATACAGTGGTTGTTAAACTGTATTTAACAATGGCTCCGTTTTTCCAGTACAATAGTAGTAATATTACACGGTTCGATGTGTGACTCAAAGGAAGGGGCACATCCCGGGGCACATACAATCGGAAATCAGATTAAATTTGTGTCATGTCTATATTTTGTTTGTAAACATATTAACGTTACTGCACAGATGTGTGATATCAAAATGCACTTATTAAAAAATAAAAACTTGAGAAAAGCTTGGGAATTTTTTCATTCGCCTATATTTTTGAATATTTTGTGATACGTCCTGCGTCCATATATTGTGTAACTTATCAATGGAAAGCTGATCAGTTCATCTTTCCAATGATATCGCATTTTTAGTAATGACTCCTTTAAGTTCTTAGGCACTCGCTCAAAAATGTGGGCGGTGTAAATCTGAATATGCCAAAATCACATTTTGTGCTCATAAAGAACAACCGCAGATGTTTGTTCAACTAAGTGTTGATTTTGAGAACATTATTGATGCATTATCGATGATTTTGATGCATTATTGATTTTGAGGACAAAATAGTGTTTGTGGTGATTTTAGCGCAATCGGATTGAGACATCCCACACAGGCTTCTCGTTACATTGCGTTTTCGCGTCTAGGGACGCAATATTTTTGCTAAAAACGCAGTACATTTTAAACTGGACTCTTTATTGCGTCCATCTGGACGCAATAATTTCTAATCGTGAGTCAAGATAACTTTGCACGTGTAAAGCTTACAAATATTTGAAAGTCATTTATTTACTTATCTTTCTCTTTACAAACAACAAAATAAATAGAGAAGACAATTTTTGGACATTTCAGGGCTGTAGTCCCCGTTTAACCACTCCGTATCCGATTCCGAAGTCACAATTCGCAAATTACATTTTTGACTTGGACCCCATAATTTCTTCTCGGACCCCATAATTTTGAGAATTGGTAGATTATGGGGTCCAGTGGACCCCATAATATTTTTACCTAACGAGAAGCCGGAGGCCAAAAAAAAAAGAAGTTGACTTGCCCTTTCAGGGTCAAAATCAGGGTCGGACGGTGAAATTTTTGAAAATTTACTGCACAAAAACACGTTTTAAAGATTTTTTTTGTTGATTTTTTTTGTTTTGATTTTTTGATTTTTCTTTTTTGATTTTTAAACAAGCAGATACTACTTAAAAACACGTTTTGATCTTTCTTGATTGTTATGTGCTTCTTTCAATTTTTTAATTTTTTTAAAAAAAAAAATATTAAAAAAAATAGCGACCCTAGATTTCCGAAAATTAGGGTCGGTCGGAAAGGGCAAGTCAACTCTTTTTTTTTTTTTGCCTGATCCCACACATGCTCAAACCGGTTGCTCATCAGCACTGAGACAAGTGATTGCTACAAATGTGGTGTCATTGGAAAGATGAACATTCCAACTTTCCATTGACGTGCAGCACAATATGAAAATACATGAAATGTCACAAAATAATTATATGAAATGATGATGATTGAAAAAATCTGAACTTTTTTTGGGTTATGATACATGCTTAATACATTTTGTGGTGCTATGTTCACAAATATTCCTAATTTTAACTCTTAACCCAACCTTACTAATCCTCACTTTATCCTAAAATATTAAGCCTAAGCCTTCCCTGATTATATCTTATCCACAACTACTTGACCAAACCCTAATCTACCCCTAACAATAACTTAACATTGCAATCATCATCTTCACCTGCTGTCCTTGGATGAAACCTGTTGATAGAATGATGCTTTAGGCCAAAAATAAATAAAAACTGGTTTCTCGTCTTAACTTTTGGAAAAAAGGAGGATGAGGGCACCTTTTTTTCTTTTTGAAAAAAAAATGATGCAAAATTACCATTACCAGCATGGTATTGCCTGATTGGTTGCGTAAATTGAGGAGGACGAGGCCTTTGTAAAATCTTTTTTATTTCATGGTTCTTGAGGGTTTAAAAACCTGCTGTAAAATGCTCATTGGACTATAAAGTTGAGCTATTACCAAGATGTCAGCTTTTGAAATATTTTAACAAAAAAGTAAAGAAGAAAAAAGAACATGCAGAAAATTCCTGAAAAAGGATGCGCGAGAGGACAAGAAACTACTTAATTTTGTTCTTCTTGGTCTTATTCGTCATAATCAGTGGAATTTCACCTCGGTCAAGTCACTAAACCCTGCTAAAAAAGGTAAAGTGTTGTGCCAAGCTAAGCTCGCGCACAGAGTGCCCATCTCTCATTCCTTGGTGTTTGAGCCAGTCTCCTCCTTGTGTAATTTTTTTTGCTGTGGGGGGTTCAGGCACTCCTCCCAACATTAATTAATGCAGGTACCCATTTATACATCTGAGTCAAGAGAGGCAGGTGTGGTAACGTGCCTCACCCAAGAACACAACATGCTGGCCGCCACGGGACTCGAACCCACAACCTTTGTATTGTGGAGCGAGAACTTATCCACTCTAATATAAACCTACTAACCCCTCCCAAACTGTGTAATGAAAGCTTAAATATTTGTGAGGGAAAATAAAGAGTTTACCCTTTTGGGACACATTCGTCTGGAAGCATTCCATCGATCATTCCATCGATGTGCACATATTTTTGTATGCATGTTTGTCTGTGAATTTAGTAAGTTTTCATTCAAATCCAGATCTTAGTTTTTCATTTTCATTAAATTTTATATTTTGTTTGGAAAAAGTTAATGGCATAAAATGTATGAAATGTTGACAAAAATCAAATTCTCATTGCTTGCCTTAGTATATTTCACTCTTTTATGGCTTTATATCCCTTGTTATTGCTTTTATTCCCACACCAAGTTGGTATGCTTTTATTCTTTACCCATTGTGGCAGTTTCAGTTTCTATTTCCCCTTGGAACTTTTTTTAAACATCGATATTACACAAGTGAAATATGTGAATAATCACCTCTTTTAATTTGAGAGGCTTTTAGACACACTTAAAAATCATTTAAATACATACTCATCACCCACCTTGTCACTCGAAAAGGTTCAGATGGATTTTAACTATATTCTATTATGACGATACTACAGTAATTATACACTTGCATTAATGGATTCTTGAAACAATATTACAGTCTCATTTTTCTAATATCGCAGAGTGGATAATTGACACATTGTCAGATAATCTATGACAACTTATCAGATAGTCTAGTAGATAATTACCTGCTCTAATTGATACTATCGGCATCGCCTGCCAAGATGCACGCTGATAATGATTATTAAAATGGCTGGTTGATTAGATGTCTTTACCATCTGAAATATGAAAAAAACATAACGCAGGGATGAGGTGAGGAGTCAGGGTACATTTTATACAGCAAGTAACAACTAAGATAATTAAATCTCATGTTGCCACTCCCTTCCCCACCCAACTTATTTGTCTTAGTTTGGGGCAAAAAGGGCCCCTGTTTGAGGTATGGGCATGGGTCTGTCCAGCTGGAGCCCCATTTAGTTACACCATATAGAAAATGTGTGTCAAAGTTGATAAATTAATGCATACTATTTCAACCAGAATCTATTACTTATATCTTCATCTGATAATTAAATGCAAGCTTTCAGATGGCACCTTACTTTTAAATATTCATTGTAAATTTCTGGTAAATTGATCATTAAACCTAACCCTGCTAAATCTCACAAAATCTCACAGCCAGAAACAATCTCCACGCACGTGCTGCTGCATTGCCTCGATGATGTCATCTACCGCAGGCATATGTGGGCAGGAAGTTGTTGCCCGCATATGCGCTGGGAGTTTAGCTCGGTTGGTATAGCGACAGACTTTGGTGCGATCAAATCCAGGGGGTGCTGGGTGAATTTTCGGGTCAAACAAATGGTACTTTTTTCTCCTCCCCCGATACGCACAAAAACATAGCCACAGCTCCCGTTTCTTTTTTTTCTTCTAAATTGGCAACATTTGGAGGGCAACACAACAATTTTTTTGGCCTTATTGACATCGACAGGAGATGGCCGTTGTAGCATGAGTGCAATGACATTACAAATTCAGTATGCCACACATATTATGTTGTAATCTTCATGATATTTGTTTTGAGGCGATAAAAGACACTATAAAATGACAATTTGCCTGTAATAAACAATAAATGTGTATAATATGTGACATTATCAGTGGTTTCAGTCAACATTGACATTGAGTACACATGGTCATTCCCAAAATTATGGAAAGGGGTGGGGGGAGGGTTACATATCATGTCTGATGTCCACAAGCGATTTCAGAGGTATTCAGCCCGGGGGGGGGGGGGGGGGGGGTACTCGGATTTGGTTTGGTGGGGGTTGTGCCGCTGGAGATTCAAAACCCCTATCCATTTCTAATGGTGATTTTGGAAAAGATGGTACCCATTTCTAAGGATTTCGCTTCATTTTAGACCCAATTATCTCAAGTTGTCGGAAAAATAAACCCCCATTTTGGCAAAAATAGACCCATTTGTAAAAAGTGACCCCAGTATTAGGGATTTTGCAGCACAGATCATACCCTGTGTTTAAGGATTTTTTTGCAAAAAAAAGCGACCCATTAGAACCGCACATCCCCGTATATCGTATTAGGTGAGTACCCCCCGCCCCCCTCGCAACTTAGCAATATCTTCAAACTAGCCCTGAGCATCCAGTTTCTTGGTATTATTTAAATTGTATGTTTGAGTTTCAGTGGGAAGAAACTTTGGTGGCCAGTATTATTAGACAAAAAAATATGGTTAAAAGTTGATACTTGATAGTGATACTGGAATCAATGTAGTGGTTTTTAAACCACTAATTAAAATTTGTTAACAGAACACCTAATAGTATTATTCCATTTTAGTGTAAAATTGTACATTTATGTTTTAAATTAGTATGTTATCATATTGTTGTGGGCATCATTTAAAATGTGTGTTTGTTGTAAATTGTAAAGCGATTATAGTTGTTGGTTATTTTCCTGTTTTCATAAGGCAAAATGGTTGCATGGTTTTAGAGCTATGCAGTGCTTTCATTCCCGGGGTGCTCAGTGGTCATAACAAGGGGGGTATCATGCTTGTCCAAGGACTTTCAAAAAGTTCCCTAAATACGTAATTGTGTTAATGTGAAAAAGCACCCCCCCTAAACAAGTATGGCACATTGTTTTACATACCCTAAGCAAGTAATATCAGTATTTCCAATACCCTAAACAAGTACTCAAAATATTTTGATACCCTAAGCAAGTAATTTGTATAATTTAAAATCTCTTACCGCATGACACATTTCTAACCCTTTTTCCTTCCCCAATAAGCTAAAAGTAGTATGATACAAATGCTGAGCTGATCTATCAGATCACTTGTGAAGGATACAGTTGAGAAATTTATCTCGCCCTTGTATCATGGCTATTTATAATCAAATAAGGACCCTAAATACGAAAACCTTGATGTAGAAAGTATACCCTTTTTCTTAATTTGGTGTGTTTTGATACCCTATTCACGTTACGTATGTAATGCGCCACCTTGAAAAACTACCCTAATTTACGTGATTTCTTGGACACGCATGATACCTCTCTTGTAATGACCACTGAGCACCCCGGGCTTTCATTTATGGTATAATACCATAAAACATTCTGTTATCAGTAAATTATTTACTCTGTGCATGCATTGGACTACTACTTCTTTGTAAACCCTTCGACCAATTTTGACCAAGTTACCCTCGTGAACTACTACTACTACTGCTCAATAATATACCTTGAACGTAAAGGGTTTAACATTTACATGATATTCATATGGGTTCAAAATTACAGATATGCTACAATGTTGATAAGACTGGTTGCATCTAAAATATATTTTTTATTTTGCATTTTATAGGAGGTCAAACATCAGACACTTGCGAATGAGGAGGATGTGGAGGCCAATCAAAAAGCACCTGAACCAGGCTATGAAAAGTTTGGATGGATCAAGGGGGTGTTGGTAAGTTAACTTTACATGTAGTTCTGCTATTGAAATTAATGAGTCAATAAACCCTGCGAACCCTCCCTTACAATGAAAATCAACTTGAAGCAGACTACATAAGAAGTTTGGATCTATCACAGTGAAAAAACAACTTGAAGAAGACTATGAGAAGTTTTGATGGATCCAATTTATTTATTTTTATTTATTTCATTTCATTTCATTTCATTAATTAATTAATGATTAATAATCAATTAATTAATTAATGACATTTTAATGGTAAATTATAATTAAAGTTAATTTAATTTAATTATTTATTAATAAATTAATACATACATTATTTAATTTAAAAAACACCACCACCATCACACACACAGAAAGAAAAACCATACAAAAAAGCATTAAGAAGATTGGGAAATAATAATCATAATTTGGTTCAAAATATGACATGTTTGTTCCATAAAAAGATGTTGAAAACAATAGCATTTCAGTGTAGTGGCCATTTTATCTGGGTTTTTTCTTCATAACACATCTATTATGACTTGTATTTTTTTTAATAATACTTCTTTTTCTGAACAAATATATATATGATTGCATATTTACAAGGCCAACTATGATTCACTGTCAGTGTCATGCTTTATGCCTAGCAAAGACATGAGGGAAGAAAATTGATTCAGCGACCATTAGTCATAAAAGCTGAAGTTGAGGCCGTGTTTTCCTTTTAAATTTATTTACAGAATAATAATTTAGACCTACGCTGTATTTGTTTAAATTGTAAAATAATTCCAGTACAGCCATGTAGCCTACATGACACATCAAACTATAAATGGAAACCTTGAGGCCATGTTTTCCTTTTAAATTTATTTACAGAATAATCATTTTGACCTACGCTGTATTTTTTTAAGTTGTAAAACGATTCCAGTAAAGCCATGTATATATGACACAACAAACTTAAAATGAAAACCGTTTTTGTTGTTTCCTTTTAGAATTACCACCTCCCCTCAAAATAATTAACAAGAAAACAAAACGAAACCACAACAGGAAAAAACAAAGAGCTATAGCTGCTTGCATATCTGAAACAATTTGTTTCCCTTATTAGACTATTGTTTGGTATTAATAATTATAGTATTGTTGTATTGTCATAGTTTTTAGAACACTATTGCATACTAACGTTTGCAATTACTCATGGGGTATGAGTAGTGCACATGATTTTTGATAAAAGACATTATTTATTCAACAACATTTTTCAATGGTCAAATAGCTATTGCAATTCACAATTATTGTAAAAGTGGAAATTGTTTGCGCTACATTTATTTTCGTTTTTATTTTCGCACTCGAACCAGCTTTGTTGCGAAAATAATAACATGCAAATATTTCTTTTGCATATGTAGGTCTATATGTGATAAAGCTACAAGTCATGAATCTAAAAACACTCAAAACAGTTGAAAATCTGCAAAGACTAAAAATAAATCGCACACAAACAAATACAGTAGCTTCTATATTAATCGCTTCCTGTAAATGATCCAACCATGCATGCATAACAATTGTGTGTTGTCGCGGCAAAAAGGGGCAGTTGTCAGAATTGTTTGATATATTGGTAGAATTAGGCATGGAAAAACAACACAAATATGGTGTGACAGTAATATTTCTTCATAAGATCAGAGGCAGTATCATATCTTAACCACAAAGGTGTCATTTCGAAGCATTCGAAAAGCTAATTTTCATTTTATTTTATTTGTTGCGGCTGTACACAATTACACATTTGGTCTTAAGTACCGGGGGGGGGGGGGGGGGGGGGGGGAGGCTATTTGAAACAGAATTGATAAAATGTAGCCCCTGTGTGTGTTTACTTTTTGGCATTGATTGATATTTTTTTCAGGGGGTATTTTGTCAAATTCGGGGGTCTAATCACCCTTAGCCCCCATTTATTTTGAGCCCTGCCTTAAGTACTGTACATGTCATGTTATGCCACGGCAGGACATGACATGACATGACACGCCGTAACATGCCGTGCCAGGTCGATTCGGGTCGGTTATGTCATGTTATGGCATGTATTGTCTTGTCTTGTACTTGTTTTATTTTCTCTGGTTAAATGTACATTGTCTATCGTGTTAATATGAATTTGTAATATAACATTACAGGTATCATTTAAGTTAGCTTAATATGTATTTTGATGTAATATGTTGCAAACTAAAAATTCTAATAAAAAGAAAATTAAAAAAAAGAACTGTACATACATGTAGATCATTATGAATTATGTCATTTTATAGCAGTAAAAAGGGAGGTATGATTGATTTGGTGAAAATCCAGACTTAAGGAAAGTTGTAATATAAACATGTAGTTTTCTAACATAAGCAATTTGGTCACATTGGCAACTTTATGGTGAGCTAAAATGCGTTGTGCGTATAATGCAGCATTGCCGTGTGTGCTAAAAACGTGCTTATTCAAAGCAGGATGTTGGTAAACAACTGGTTGCATTTGCCAATTTTATAAAGCGGGAAATTTGTTGTTGTTTTAATAAAGATTAATCTGACAAAATGGGTTATTTTTATGATAAAAGATAAAAATAACAATAAACTAAATACGAATGAGAATAATATATAGTTTGTAGCTGTTTTGCTAAACGTGGTCTCATAATGTGTAGGCTGTGCCATATTTGTGTTGTCGTGTATGGCTGCCTACACGAGTCAAAATATGGTACAGCCTATACATTATGAGATCAAGGTATACTGTGAACATGGAAATGTTCGCGCTCCAAGCAGCTACCGCGAAAATAAAAACACACAAACATATTTATTTTGTGAACGAGTATCTGCAATGAACTTTTAAGTCACGAATTTAAAAACAAGCGAATTGGCTGAAAATTGGCAAAGCGCGAAAATATAATCGCACAAAAAGGACAATTTTACAGTATAGCAAAACAGCTACAAACTATATTTCATTTTCTAAATATCACTGCACGACGTATACATGTCTTTAATCCATACAAAGTATACATGTCTTTAATCCATTTTCCTCTTCATCTATGCCTCTATTACAGGTACGATGTTTACTCAATATCTGGGGGGTGATGTTATTTCTACGGTTAACATGGATTGTGGGCCAAGCTGGAATAGGTAAATATTACAGAGATTGAACATACAAAGAAAACCAGAAGATCATTCCATTTGATTGTCAAAATTGACTGTTTTGCTGTATGTGTATTATATATCCATTCACAATTTTCCAGATTCCAGATCTTTTGAACATTGGGACATTCTAAAATAGTTTTAAAAAAAACATTTTTTTTCGAATAATAAGTTTTTACAACTTTTAACATTTTCAAATGATGAACCTATGTAAGGATATTGGTTCAAAAGCTGTACATTATAACTCATCGTCACCTAAATGTCCCATCCCTCTCTCTCTCATAAACTAGAATAGTTTATACATTTGGTAAATTATTGATTTTTTACCCCTAGTTTTCCTTCAAATTTGGTGATGCAAATTATCAGATATTAGGGAACTTTTTATTTTTGCATCAAGTCATGCCTATCAACAACATCACTGGTTATTTGTACAAACAGGCCTTTAGGCCAACAAAAAAATCCTGTTCTACGGGCCGGACAAACCCATTTTTATTTATTTTATTTTATTTTATTTTTTTTAAAAAAAGAACAATTTTTGAAAATGTTTGCAACATTTTTAATTGTTATTGTTAAACACAAATTGCATTTTTTTGAAGATTTCTGAAAATTTACCAACATTTTCCAAAATTGTTTGAGGGAAAAACGCCTGACCGACCAACCCTACCTGAGAGGTCAGTTTGCCCATAGAACAGGGTGGGTTTATTTAGGCCGTACTCCCAAATTTTGTTATCATTCATGTTTTCAAATAAGCCATAAATACCACTGAGATATATGTAGCGAATGACAAAGCAAGACCATGCAGAATTAAAGTTGGATTGTTGTTCATATGCATTTTATTCGTCACATCTATCAAGCTCTTGATATATTTGTAATGGCAAGAGTAGTTACATACACAGCCCATTATGGATTTTTAATAGTGTGATGAATTAATTAAATAAATTGATTAATTTCTATAGCAGCTGAGGAAATATTGAGAGCAAATGCTGCCCTCAATGCCCACTTTCCCAACCTCCACTGAAATTCTTTCAGACGTGATGGGAAATCTTGCAATCTTGGAATAGATAGAATTTGCATGGATTTGAGCAGAATTTACAAAATGTTCCAAGAATATAATTTGCATTAATTTTTTTATTTCCTTCAGTTTAGTATAATTTGAAAAAGAAGTTAATTTATAATAGACACTTTCCATGCGGCAGGAGTCTGCAGACGACATGCCAAACTTGCACAAAATGTTTCAAAAATGTCAAAATTCTTGAATTTCATCACCATATTTAAAATCTCCAGGAGAAATACATTGAAACAAGTACACACATGCCTAGTATTGGTTCAACATTCTTTGAGATAGCATTTAAAATTTGGGAAAGGTTTCTGAAAAATCTGTTTTGTATATGGTAAAACTAATAGTAATAGCCAGGTGGAAAATGTTTTATCATTTTCCACGCGGCTAATTACCTCTAGAGCACCACAGCACAGTTATGATTCATACAACTGTTGTTGCGCATCGCCCAACATCGACGGATATTGACGCACGAGTTGAAGCAATGTCAACTTTCATCCGGTGACGTTGGCGGATGCGCAGCAGCGCGAGTATGAACGGACCTTACGTCTACGTAACAACAGCAAACTTACGAAAAGAAAGCTTAGATTTGATCAAATAATTAGATATTTGTGTTCTTTTGATTTTTTGCAGTATATTCGATCGTTATCATTCTTATGTCAACTGTGGTGACAACACTCACATCATTATCTATGTCTGCCATCTGTACCAACGGAGAGGTCAAAGGTGGTAAGTTTAACCAGTTTTAACGGTGTATTCCATTATCATACTGATGTCTGAAACCAGTTTTAGTGTGTATTCAGTCATTATACTGAGGTCAACTTCTTTAAACTCTCACATTATGTAGATCAAAGGTGGTAAGGAAACCAGTTTAGCATCAGTCAGAATGATGGATTAGTAAAACCAGTTAAACAAATTCATGTAATGATTAAATCATATTTCAGCGTATGTGTATCACCAATCTACAACGCCGTTCATGACGTCTGTGTGGCTTATTTCACGAGGGCAATGCCTGACTCAGCTAAACATGCAGACACACAGAACGCAAGTTGTAGATGATGATACATATTCGCTGAAAGATGATTTGATCCCTTTCAACCATGACCATTTTAATGCCATTTTAAATGGTATTCAAATAAATGCCATTTCATAAATAGACAATTGAAATAAGAACATCATTTAAATCTTTGGGATACCTCATTTTAAACAATTTCATTCAAATTATTTTCATAAACCTTAGCACTAAAATGACCAAATTAAAATAACAGTTTTTTTAGTTTCAAAAGTTGATGTGAACAGCAATCATTCCAAAACAACACACACTGTAGCTGCAATCGCGTAAACACATTATCCACGTGGAGCGGTTCAATCGGCGTGCTGGTTTCCATAGGGTTTATCTATTATATCTATGGTTTATCTCAAATTAACAGCGTTTGCTATGGGGGAGTTGTTGAATCCATAATTATACTGACGTCAACTGTAGTTTAAGCACTAAACGTCATGTGTCTATAAATGTTCTTACACATTTAACAAAAAACATACACATTAAAAAAAACTTAGCATGCAGAGTGCAGATGGAGGGCTACATTTAAATTGAGTAAAAATCTGGCAATTAAGATATCTCCTTCTTGCAGAGTATAAATAGGTGGTAGTATTTTCAACTGTGTAGGAGTAGCTTGGCCATCCAAAAGTCTGCTTAGATTTGGTTAATATAATGTACATGTACTCAACTGATTTACCTCTGCATTGATCACTGAAATGTGCTCTGACATCACTGCACAGAGGGAGTTAACAGAGTAATAGTGGGTTTGATCATTACTAGGGCATAAACATAATGGCTGTATTCTCGTACGTATTAAAACACAGTTTTAAGCTAAACACGCATTATTTTTTTAACTTTAAATACTTCGTTCAACTAAACGCAATTCTCAAAATTTGTTTAACTTAAATATGCGTCTAACTCACTGAAAAGTGTCTAACTTTAAACATAGGTATGGGGGTAGTTTAACGCGTGTTTAACTAAACTTTTGCACCAATAGCACGCCCTGAATGATTACTCAACCGTGCCCGGTACAAGCTGACGTGCAGATCATGTAGTCTTAAAAGTACAGGATGTGCATTTGATGAATTCGGTCGATATCTAACCCATTTGGGCCACAATAAATTGACTACAGTGAACGCACGACCACTCTAGGGACAAGATTTGCGGAGTTTAAATTTAGGTTTTGTTAAACATGTCGTAAAGGATAATCTTAAGTTTAATTTAGACACAAGCTTAGTTAGACATGGTTTTAAGCTAATACCGTGTTTAGTACGAGAATACAGCCCTAAATATTTTGCTTCTGTTTATACAGGTGGTGCCTATTACATGATATCCAGAAGTCTGGGACCTGAATTTGGTGGCTCTATCGGCCTAATTTTCTCATTGGCAAATGCCATAGCAGTTGCTATGTACGTTGTTGGTTTCGCTGAAACTGTACGAGATATCATGGTGGTAAGAGATACTTTTTTAATGTCAGGCTTTACAGTGTTGCCATTGCCTCTCAAACAGCAGTGTTGCTAAATATAATAGGCCCTAGTAGCCCAAATAAATGTTTAAAAAAGTATGTTTAACCAGTGGTATCAATGGAGCAAAAAATTAAAAAAATTAAACACAGTTGGTGTAATAATGGAGCAAAAGGGTCAAGTCGTAGCTAAAGCTAGAATCCAGCAAAGGAGTCAAGTTGTAGCTAAGCCAGAGTCCAGCAAAAGAGTCAAGTTGTAGCTAAGCCAGAGTCCAGCAAAAGAGTCAAGTCATAGCTAAGCCAAAGTCCAGCAAAAGAGTCAAGTCATAGCTAAAGCTAGAATCCAGCAAAGGAGTCAAGTCGTAGCTAAGCCAGAGTCCAGCAAAAGAGTCAAATCGTAGCTAAGCCAAAGTCCAGCAAAAGAGTCAAGTCGTAGCTAAGCCAAAGTCCAGCAAAAGAGTCAAGTCGTAGCTAAAGCTAGAATCCAGCAAAGGAGTCAAGTCGTAGCTAAGCCAGAGTCCAGCAAAAGAGTCAAATTGTAGCTAAGCCAAAGTCCAGCAAAAGAGTCAAGTCATAGCTAAGCCAAAGTCCAGCAAAAGAGTCAAGTCGCTACAATCCAGCAAAGGAGTCAAGTCGTAGCTAAGCCAGAGTCCAGCACAAGAGTCAAGTCGTAGCTAAGCCAGAGTCCAGCAAAAGAGTCAAGTTGTAGCTAAGCCAGAGTACAGCAAAAGAGTCAAGTCATAGCCAAGTCAGAGTCCAGCAAAAGAGTCAGGTCATAGCTAAGTCAAAGTCCAGCAAAAGAGTCAAGTCATAGCTAAGTCAAGGTCCAGCAAAAGAGTCAGGTCATAGCTAAGTCAGAGTCCAGCAAAAGAGTCAAGTCGTACATGTAGCTAAACCAGAGTTCAGCAACAGATGGACTTGGAGTTCGAATGATACATTTGGCCTGAATTGCTAAGCATGGTTGCTTGGCTTTCTTAAATATTGTTTTTCCCATTTGTGAGTAATTAGTGGTACAGATTGTTCGGTACCTTACAGAGAGGAATTAAGTTGTTAGTAGTTGATATCCTTAATTAAACTCATGCACATCACATGCATGTGTCTATTGCTCTCTTGATGGGAATTGGAAATTGACATTTATAGCATGTGACAGTTCAATTCAATAATATAATAATTAACTAATTAAAGTGTGGGTTATTAGATTATATGGATTATTTGAGGAATTGCTGATATTTTTTTTTTTTTAATTTTCCAAAAAATACTACTACTTGTTATAACAAAAAATATTGCTGGATCTGAGACTAATATAACTAAAGAGATAAGAAGCGCTCATTCATACATTTACATCACTAAAATGTTAGCATTCATAAGAAGTATGACAATTAAAACCTGATCGTGACATTCTTGAACATATAAACAATGTATTATGATAACCAAATTTCAAAGTTTGTGTTTAGATTTAATATGAATTGAATTGAAACACATAATGTGATATTTTAAAGACCTTTTTTTATGAATAAAGGTAGAAAATTTGTGTTTCAATTCATGTTAAATCTGAACACAGCTTCCTATCTCTTTAGTTATATTAGTCTCAGGTTGTACACTTTCCACACGGCTATTAGTTTTACCTAATACAAAACAGATTGTTCAGAAAACTTTCAAGGTCTACCTCAAGAATCACTGAACCAATACTAGCCATGTTTGTACTTATTTCAATGCATTTCTCATACTGATTCCCAATATGGTAATGAAATTTAATAACTTTGACATTTTTGAAACATTGGAATGTTGTCTGCAGCCGCCTGCCGCATGGAAAGCGTTAATGAAGTATTTGCTCCATTTGTTTGTGTTGATTTCTATATTTGCAGGATAATAATGTGTCAATGGTAGACCCAGCTAACGATGTCAGGATCATTGGTGAAATTACTGTGGTACTCCTGCTTGGTATAACGCTAGTCGGAATGTCGTGGGAAGCAAAGGTAGATACTCTTTAGAATAAGACATGTATATTCATTAGCTAGTTGTTTTGTTGATATTGTGGGACTCCTGTATTATATATGCTAGTCAGAATATAATCGGAAGCAAAGGTGTGTACTCATTCGAATAAGACATATATATTCATACACTAGCCATTAATTAAACAAGTAAGCCAGCAATGTGCAATTGTTATATCAATAAGGCGAGGAAAAAAACCCACTTGTTTTACGGGCCCAACCGATCCACTTTTTGCGTTTTTCATGAATTTTTTTTGATTTTTTCTTCTTCTCAAATCATGTAAAATAAGGCTGTTTTTTGCCCGAAATTCTGTCGAAAATTTGTTTTCTCACATTTTAAAAAAAATCCTGATTTTTGCAGATTTTGGTGACATTTTAGCTTAAAATTGGGCATAATTCTGTTATACCATACACACACCTACATCGGTAGTATGCGTCGTTCTTAAAAATCATGCACTATGAATACCTCTGTGAAGGGTATAACAGAATTACTCCTAAATTGGTTTTTTAACATTTAATTAAAAATACACCCGACCGACAGACCCTACTTGACAGGTCCTTCCGCCTAATGTCATGTTATTCTCTTACTCCCATCACAGGCTCAGATGGGTTTACTAGTGATCCTACTAATATCTGTAGTCAACATGGTAATAGGCACGATGATACCACCCACAGAGGATAAGGCAGCTCAGGGATTTCTGGGATACAAAGGTACTGTTAAACACTCATATTTTTGTGGATACTTTATTTCGCAAATTCAAAATTACTGCTATTTCAGCGGGCATTTAATTTTGGGGAATCTGGAAATGTTACTGTTACTTAGGCAAAAAAAAAAGAAGGTTTGTCTCAGATGACATGAGAGACTGAAAATCTAATGCGGTCTGCGGATTTTTTTTCTTCTTTTTTTTTCTTCAATTTAGACCTGATCGTCATTTGTTTGGTCAAAAAGTTGGATTTTGCAAGATTTTTTTGAGAAAATTGAAAAAGAAAAAAAAATTGGAAAAAAATCCACTAAAAAAAAAGCTTACGCGGGCGGTTTCGGGAATGCGCGCGGGTCATCTGAGACAAACCTCTTTTTTTTTGTGGCCTTATTGAACTGCACCAATACGGACCACTAATGTGAAGCCCAAGGGGGCTCACACCAATCCACTCGAAGCAGGGACTCAACCCCACTAAATGCTGGAGACAAGCATACAAGGAAACCAATTTGCCGGAACGGGGGAAGTAGCTGCTCCATCCCCCAGTCCAGATCAGCTGAGACAATGTAATGGCGACAGACAGACTGATTGTCCCAAAGACCAGACTGAAGTGGAAGCGTGATGGGGCCTAAGAGAAGGACCCAACGCTGACCCGATCGCCCAAATTAGCCCAAAATGTGGTAATAGGGTATAAGAGCCCAAGAGTTCTGGCCCACAGTTGTAAGAAATTACTACAGAGTACACAGTTTCATATGAAACAAAATTGAATCCAGGGAACAGGAATAGGCCTCGATTTTGTGTACATGTAGGTAGCTGGCCAACTAACCTGAAACCCAATGATGCACAACGTTGCTAATAGTGTTGGTTTATTGCAAGGATGCAGAGTCACAAGTCATTGATTGTGAAGGGATGCCATGAATCTGACTGACATATGAGCGCTTATTGAAGACCAATGGTTTTGCCAAAAGACTAACCCAAATAATTACAGCTATAACTATCAAGCTCAAGTGCCACTGATGTTTAATGAACGACCAGCACTTTGGCTTGTATCAATGATAATAGATAGATGGGATGGCTGACAATCTGTGTGCTAAATAACCATGTCTTATAAGGGCTGACCGTTGGGGTGGGGTGACACATAGATGATTGGCCATAAGCAATAAGCTGATCATGTGAGAATGTGACTGACCATGAGAACTGGCCACAAGTAAATATGTAGAATGAGACAATTGTATTGCCAGCACGTGGGATAACATGCATGGCACCCAGACATTGGATTGTGCAAGCTGCCTGTGACACATTGACCATGGGTGTTGATTACGTTAAAAGACATCAAGTCGTTTGTGTGGACTGAGTATGGATAATTCATGACCAACCATGGATAACTACTGATGGTACTTAAAGGAGTGACATTCATCATGTGTACTGATTGGCCATGAATCAACTGTCCTTACAGAAAATGAGTCATTGCTGATGGTTGACCATGAGTCATGAGTTTACTGATTATAATTAACTATTAGTATTTGAGTTAGTGATGCTGGCTAATAAGGCATGGCATGGGTGATATTGTGTGCTGACTGACCACAAATTGTGGCCCTTTGTACTACTGAAGGCGCATGTCTTACTATTATTAAGATGATTGACCATGGTACTAGTTGAGTGACCATGACTCCTTGTGCTACTGTCCATGAGTCATTTGGGCAGAGACATTCAGGATCCAATGCAATAATTGGTAGAGACATGCTATGAGTGTGACTGACATGTGAGCGCTTATTGAGCTCAAAAATGATCTATAGGCCTTGATTAAGTATACAGCCTAAATTAAGCCTACACAAGCAAACACGTGGATTGACCATGTCTTACGATGATTGACCAACCCAGGGAGGCTCTGTGCACACAGCCATGATGATAGTTGCTATGTGATCCCAAAACAAGCAAGGGCGCTATTTTATATGCTACCACTTATCAGAGGGGGTCACACACAAGGCACATAATACTCTGTTAGGTTAGGTGTGTACCTCTTGGTTTGTTCAATAAAATTAGTTAATAAAACTTAACCTCCCCTTTCAATGCAAAATTGTCAGTTTCGTGGGTATTTGATTTTGCGAATCCACATCACTTGTGAAATTCGCGAAATTAAATCCCTCGTGAAATTAAATGGTTTTACAGTATGTCATTATAAAACTGTACATTGAGTCAACATTGTATCGAGAACTGGACTCTCTTCAGTCTTCGTTCTTTTCCGTTTAGCTCCGAAAAATTCCGACATACCTCCAAATTTCTCCTTATTCTGGAAATTCAAAATGGCGCCCGTTACACGTAAAGAGATAGGGCAATACATTTCGTACTGAATCTCCTTTATAAATCTGTGAGTCCCACTTTCTTATTCAGTGATGGCTGGTCAATTCTCTCCCAGATTTCTTCTTTGTTGCCTGACGAAGTCCAATGGTGTTGGACGCAACATAACACTTTCACAAAATAAATTCAGTTCTTGATAGGTTTACTCTGTTTACAGCTACTGGATGACTGAAAATATACAAAACTGTACATCATACAGTGTACGTACATTTATTTTGGATCTCAAATTAGTACCAAACAAAGTGTAAAATATCTTTTCATGTGTGTGAACAAATAGTTTACCTTTACTAATGGATCTGTCTATTTGAACAATGGCGCAGACGAACCACTCACATGTGCCGTATCTACAGCTATTTTCAAACATGCAGTGTGTGCATTGTATCTTACTGTAGGATTTTAAGTAGGGCAGCTAGCACCCTTTTGAACAATGAAACGAGATGTCTGCCGGGGCCCCCTGCTGCATGTGGCCCCTAGGGACCCCAGAAAGGGGCTGAAAAATGTGTTTAATCAATGGAACATGGTACCATCTCAAACCACTTTCAAATGAACAAGTACATCACACAATGTTTTTTGGAGACTCTTCTCCTTCATGGTCAGGCAATTCTTTTAAATTGAGGTATTTTGCCCATTTTCAATGTGTCATGACTGCTGATTTCGGCAACCCATTTAAGATTTTGACTAAGTATTTATAGCAACATTTTTAAGAAAAATTGTCTGAAGAAATTTCTGTGACAGAATTGTGACACCATGAAAGATAAGGGAAAAAATAATTACACATTCATTTTTTCCAAATTTTTGGGGCCCTATCGGGGCGTCTGCCGGCCCTTTACAGCAGATAATTTGTCTGGCAGGGCCATTCTATACTCTGTGTGATGTACTTGTTCATTTGAAAGAGGTTTGGGATTGTACCTCATTCCATAGATCAAACACATTTTTCAGCCTCTTCAGACATCCATATCTACACAAAGTAGGTTACATCATAAATTATCCTGTGGTCAGATGTTGGTACCTCATTCCATTGATCAAAAGGGTGCTAGCTGCCTGCTATATGTTAAGTATCATATTATCTGGTTGCAACTTATGGAAACTTGTTTATCAGTCATTGCTTTTCTCACTCAAAATGTGGTCAGGTCATTAAAACAAAGACTCCTTCATCCACATATTTGACATTTTACTGCCTTTTTACTTTCAAAAATGGTCCTTTTCATTAAATATTGAGCTTAATCAATAATCATTTAATTTCTTTCTTTTTGACTTGCAGTTGACCTCCTGGTAGAGAATATAGGGCCAGATTATCGAGGGCCAGAATCATTTTTCTCCGTATTCTCCATCTTCTTCCCGGCAGCAACTGGTATCTTAGCAGGAGCCAACATTTCAGGTGATTTAAAAGTAAGTTGGGGTGTGTTTTAAATTCATAAAAAGGTCATCAAGTTCTATTTTATGTAGAACTTCTGTTTTAAATTTATAAAAGGGTCATTCAATAAGTTCTACTTACTCATAATTTTGCTATTGTGTAAGCTTTCCATTTGAAAACTAAAAGTTTCCCATAATTTCGGCTCTGAATCTAACCCATATAATAATATAGGTTTTCCCAGTTTTAACACTTTTTTCATTATATTTCATATCTCGTTAAGTTAGAATTCGTCCCCAAAATCTGACTTACGCATTTTGTTAGATTAATTTCGTCAATGAGCATTATATTTCAAAGTATGACCATTTCATTTAATTCATTGGTCATTTCTTTTCGTCAAGGAAAGATTGAATTCGTATCACCTGATGGGTAGCGGGTCTATGCACAAATATAATTCGTCTTTGTTCATTATTTTTAATACTTTTATCACATACATTCGTCAGGTGTTAGAAGAATAGGCCTACATTGCAGGTTAGATATAGGTCTATATTGAAACAAAACTGAAAACGTGGATATTGTTTTTGCATGGTTTTACCATCTAAAGATACCACACCAAAGTGCAAACAACTTGCAGAAAGTCCCATTAAGTCATTCAAGAAAGTTGGTGATAATTATAAATCATATGAAATAAAAGAAAAAAAGAACGAACAAGAAAGAAAGAAAGAAAGAAAGAAAGAAATGATAAATATATTTATATATATATATACCGTATATAAAACGTATTATAGGCCTATAGCTGGATTTTACATGCTTCTAGGCAGGACGTTTCACATGGGACGAAATAAAGTGAACTGAATATGAAACTATTTAATCAAAGACGAAATAAATGTATACATTAGTAGATTACCGCTGTATCAGACGAAATGGAAGTGTGTTAGGACGAAATAAAATGAACATTAAATGAAATTCATTGCGCAAAATATGAATATACTTGACCAAAGACGAAATTTACTTTAACAAATGCAACCTTCAAAATTTTGGGACGAATTCAAATTTAACGAGATATGAAATATAATGAATAAAGTGTTAAACTAACTGGGAAAACCTATAGTAAACTACTGTTTGTACCTACATGTCCTCTGTGTGAAGAGCAAATTTGCAGCGAGAAGAGCAAATTTGCAGCGAGAAGAGCAAATTTGCAGCGAGAAGAGCAAATTTGCAGCGAGAAGAGCAAATTTGCAGCGAGAAGAGCAAATTTGCAGCGAGAAGAGCAAATTTGCAGCGAAAAGAGCAAATTTGCAGCAAGAAGAGCAAATTAGAAACTTAAAGTGAGCAAAAAGAGGCTAAGTTTATAGCCGGCCTATATAAGCAACTGTTTCACCATTTGTCTTCCTTTCGATATAAACACATGTAGAGTGCACAGCATGAATTCTCTATCGGTCATCAAACCCACGCTTGTCACCTGTGTGATAGAAGCTTCGTTAAGAACTACAATTTAAGAAGACAGGTAGAAAGCGTTCACGCTGAAGAGCAATCGACGGATGGTGAAGAAAGTAATTCTATGGAGTATAGCGCTCAATCCCCTCATATGAACCCTCGTATAAAAAGCATAGGGTTCAAGAGTCTCATCGCCATGATGATGACGAAAGTTCCAAAGAAGAGGATTTGGAATCTGAAAAGGCGGTAGAGGAGACTGATGAGTCAGCGGATGAAGAAGAACGAGGGAGTTCTGACTTGGAGGATAATTCAACCTATCAAGACTGGTTGGAAGAGGCCAAATAAACGACCGAAGAAATGTGGAATTTGAAATATGAAAAATACATTAACGATGGTCTGAGTTAACATCAAGCCAAGGATAAAGCAAATACAAAGACATTATGCGCCGTCAAAAGAAACTTCTTTGCCAGGTTCAAGGACTTTTTATCTGGTTATTTACATTTAAAAGACGACAAATGTGTCATGAAGTGTTAGATGATCTCGAAGAGAAAATTAAGAAAGGCGTCGATATCAACAAGGCTCTGAATCGAGTGATAGCAAAACATGAGTCAAAATTTGCAGGATTGTTCGTGGAAGCTAATAACGAGAGTGATGACGAGGGGGAGGAAAATGAAGACGATGAACAACAATAACAATTAAAAGGCGTTTAAAATATACATAGAAAATTAAAAAAAGACTTTAAAAGGGAAAATGCATTAATAATACTTGAAGTATGCCCTTTGTGTCCTCATATTATTTTGTTGGTATAACATGTTTGAAGTAGCGTGTCGTGTTCACCTCTCAAACTATGCATATCAACTTGTTCAACATACATAACTAATAAAGATAAATGTAATAGAAAAGGCCCATCTTGTATAATTATACATTGTTATGTGGAGGGAAATAAAATAAAAGAGTGTTCGATCAACAACACTAAAACTGAATTGATCTTCATGCGTATTGAATCAATACTCGTTATAAGTAAACAAATTTACGTACATGGCCAATCAATATTGATTGATAATAGATAGAAGGAAGCTATCATGGAAAGATTAATTAAGGTCCCTAAACTTGTCATAGCTTGATTAATAACAAAGTAAACAAATTTACGTACATAACAACTAAATATTAATTGCTAATATAGAAGGAAGCTATCATGGGAAAGATTAATTAAGGACCCTAAACTTGTCATAGCTTGATTAATAACAAAGTAAACAAATTTACGTACATAACAACTAAATATTAATTGCTAATATAGAAGGAAGCTATCGTCTGATCATGGGAGTTAGATTAATTAATAAGAAACCAAACTTGACATAATTCGATTAACGAGGTATGACTATGATCCATTATCAATTAATTAGGAAAATTTTGATGCTATGACCGTTAACTACTACCCATTTCAAAACATAGGAAACGCATCTGTCAATAATCAAAAATGTAATTACCTTTGTCAAAGCATTAAATGAGTATGACCTTGTTGTAACAAACTAAACATGCTAGAGTTACGTGCATGTACTATAATGACTGTCATACCTGGTTTAGAATGTTGATTTCAATCTAGTAATAAGCGGTAACATTTAATACAATTAACGATTGGGAAAGAATAGATAAATACTGTAATTAAAGTTACAAACAACTATTATCCGTCTTTGTTTTGTCTCGTGTTTATGTAATTTTCGAACCCTTCGATTTGGACTAATATAATACTATAATAATACTTACGCAACCATGATCTTGGGTATTTGATTCGAGATACGTATTTTTGGGTATACCATTACCATTAACGCGTTTAAGTAGAGTATACATTTATATATATACTTATTAACTTCAACCAAGCCAAAACAGCGGTAAGTTTACCTATATTATTCGTGGCCCTATTTGACATACGATACCGTACAGATATAATCTAATAAAAAAGGTGAAAGTTACTCCTGCCCTGTCTGCCCCGACACCTTGCCCCGACGCCTTGTCCCGACACCTTGCCCCGACGCCTTGCCCCGACGCCTTGCCCCGACGCTTTGCCCCGACGCCTTGCCCCGACGCCTTGCCCCGACGCCTTGCCCTGCTTTCAGGAGCAACCTGCGGTATCTGGTGATTCACCCACCACTTCCCTCGTAAAACCTGGGAATGGACCAATCAGAAGACAGGATTCGGGCCAAAAAGGCGCGATTTCCTCTCATTACTGCCAATTTCCCGTGTTAATGACCCCAGCCTTGACATCTTCACCTGAGTTTTGCCCCGAAACCCTCCTCTAATGTCACCTCATACACTACTTATGATCTTAGGCAATATTGCTTGTAAGATTGCACGTGGGTATGCAAGTTGCAGGCAGTATCAAAACTTGTTTGGAAATAGTTAACTTTGGCCCCCAGCCAAGCATCAAGTCTTTGATAGAATAAAGTTCATCATACAATCACAAATAGGTTCTATTTTCTACCGTGTAATTGATGCATACCTGGGACATAAAGCACACTTTTATTCCATGTTAATAATAATAATAATAATTAGTATTTATATAGCGCCTTTCCAAAGTGATCAAAGCGCTGTAATTTCGCTGCTGGTGAATCATCAGAATCAGGTCGCATCAACTAGGGTGCTGCCAATTTCTAGCGCAAACCTATCCGCACTTAGATTGTAACATCCACCATTTTTTAATGCAGCTCCCCAAATACCATTGGGTCAAGGAAGGTTTTTTTTGATAACCGAAACAGCTAATCACAGATTTTGAAAGCAGGAGGAAACCGGAGATCCCGGAGAAAACCTGCGAGAGTGTGTATGGATCGTGATAAACCAAATGCACATAAAGCCCGACCAAGCACCGTACAGATTTCGAACCCGGGATTCAAATGTTATAAATTAACAAAAAGTTCTACACTAGCAACCAAAAGTATTAGGACACCTTGCAAGCTGCCAATTGAGAGAAAACACTGGGAAGCTATTGAACTACTGTGTTAGCTTTTTGGTATTCTAGTGTTATAAAATTAATGGAAAGTTGTTAAAAGTTTTTACAATAAATTTGGGAAGATATTCCTACATAAGACATTATTATTTAAAAGGAAAACATTTGAAATAACATTTCAGTGATTAAGGTTTGTTGCATTGATACATGTATATTTAGTTAATTTGAGTCAAATAGCTTGACAAAAATTTGTAACCATGATGAAATGATAGCCTTGTGTAGTGTGCCCAGGTCATGTGAATGCTATAACAAAGTACAGAGACTTTGGTTGGTTTCCATTTAAAATATGAAAGTAAAGGTGTCAAAATGAAACTAAATTTCCCTCCCAAATATCTTATTTTGAAGATGAATAAAGAGATCAAGTGTCAACATATGTGAGAGATTAAAGACTAGTGACACTATTGGGATTAGTTTTACTTGAGTGAATCCATTGACAAACAATTGAGAAGGTTATTTTGAAAGGAAGTCAAAATTGTCAGACTACCCACCATAGGATTACATTGGCTGTAATGAGGTTGATGAATTATTCATGAGCTATTTCCAATGGGAAATTTGTATGGGGATTTCAAAAAGGCACATGTTTTCTTCAATTCCATGGAATTGAATTAGCAGATGTTGTAGGAAACATGAATTTATTAATGAGAAGAGATTCAACAACACATTTGTTCAACTCCTAGTGAAATATTGCACTCCAAATTCAAAATATGGGATGACTTTGACACCATAACCAGTGTCCTAATACTTTTGGTTGCTAGTGTATAATATGCAACAATTTGTGTGTGTGTTGTAAATCTTGCCAGTTCACAAAAAACACCTCAACAGTTACAGTTAAAACAGTATTGTAACATTAAATTTCAACTCTTTTTCCCCCCTACCCACTATTCCCACAGGATGCCCAAGCAGCCATTCCCAAAGGCACCCTGCTAGCTATCCTCTTATCGTCTATAGTCTATGCAGGTCTGGCTTTACTATTAGGGTCGTGCATGGCCAGGGAGGCTACTGGAGATGTCGCTGATTTTTTGGCGGGAAACTTCACCTCAGCATGCAGCGAAGGAGTCAAGTGCCAATATGGACTTATTCACGATTTTGGCGTAAGTGTTAAAAGCCTGTTTCTTGTCTGTTTTTACTTTGAATTTTGCCATTGAAATATGGGTTAAAGACAAACTGTTTGAAATTATTGACCTGATACATTGATGTTGGATAGAAAAGATCAGGTTGTTTAAGAATTTCCCTAGCAGAGTACTCATAAACCCTAACCTCTAACCGGTTTTTAATTGGGATCACAATTTTGGAAGAGAAAACACCAATTAAATCGTCGGGAATCGATCCGTGGACTCTCCACTCATCAGCCTGTCGGCCCACTTACTAAGCCACGACCCTCAGCTACTCGTTCGCAATATACCGTGCTCACTATATGGGCTCGGTTTAATATGTCATAAAACTGTTTGGAGATATGCCTATAGTCTATTTGGCCATCATGAGACAGTGATGTAACTGCGTATTCTACTAATTGCAGCACACAACGTGCGCGCCTACTGGAAGCGCTGGCATATACACACGAGCGTTGAAAGACGGAAGATACATAAGCGTGCGTAAAAGCTGCGCCTGTAAAGTTACGTCACTGTCCAGAGGAAGCCAAATAGAGTATAGAAGTAGTATTTTTTAGCATTAAGGGGGTTAGGGTTCAAATGAATGAAATAAAGGGAAACAACTGCACAACTACCCACCTCCGAAATGAATCAAAGCACACCCGTTTGATGTTATACAGTTGAATTATTGTTAAAAACATTTATAAACATAATAATGATAATAATAACAACACACACTTTTATAGCGCCCTACTTTAGTGAGAGAAACCAAAAGCGCTTTACAACAATAAAAAACCAAACAATATTTTTATATGGCCAATGATCCAGAACGTATTGCACAAGTGAAAATTGCAACAAAAGAGTGCATAACGGCACCAACAAATACTCATCAAATACAACAAGAACACCCCGACCAACGACAAAAAGCATGTATGCAAGAAAAATAACACAACTCGAATAAAACATGCAAAACCATACAATTATGGTAAATGATCAAATCGTATTGCACAAGGGGATGAAAAATTGTAGAAAAGCAGCACCAATAAAACTCGTGAAACAAAGTAAAGATCAAACGAACCAACAGTTAAACCATATACAAAACCTATTTTTCAGAAACCTTTCCCAATTTTCAAAGTCTAACTCGATGATTACTGAACCAATACTAGGCATGTTTGTACTTATCTCAATGCATTTCTCATGATGATTCCAAAATTGGTGATGAAATTAAATCATTTTGATATTTTTGAAACATTTTTGTGATATTTTGGAACGTCGTTTGCAGGCGCCTGCCCTGTGGAAAATGTTAATTCGTGACTGGAACATGTTGTCTAATCATTCATGCCCGGCATGCGTACACTTTTTGGTCAAAATTGGTTTTCCTATTTTAGATTTGGAAGAGATATTTTATGTGTCTCCAGGATTGACAAACAAATATCCAAATCAACCAAATCAATGGAGTGGTGTATGAACTTACTCCTATTAGTTCTGGGATAAGAAAAAGGGCACCCAACATAGTATTTACTAATGAAATGATAGCAATATTTCCACTCAATTTATATTAGTGGATATACACTGAGCCAAAAAAGAAACTTATAAAAAAAGAAACTTATACAATTTTAACAGATCACCAAATAATATTCTGTGCATGAAAATGTACCAAATTTGGATACAATATTACTGCAATGTATGGCTTCAAATGGCAGTCAATAACCAATTGTTTGCTTCAATGGCACAAGAGAAATGTGCACTGCCCCTATGGTGATCTGTTAACATTTTATAAGTTTCTTTTTTGGCTCAGTGTATATCCTTTTTGTGTCCAGATTTGACATAGTACATAAATTATAACTTTTCCCATTATTGGTTTGTCTCCATCAGGTTGCCGAGTTGATATCCGGTTATGGTCCCATCGTATACGCCGGTATATTTGCTGCTACTCTGTCGTCTGCTCTGGCCAGTCTTGTCAGTGCACCGAAAGTCTTTCAGGTAAGGATGAACAAGTGCATAATATGACTCTCCGTAGTGCTCACAAAATAACTGTTCCTAAAACACGTACCCTGTGTTATGCTCGAAGCTTAATTCCATACATGGTCAAACTTTTAAATCATACATTATAGTTCTGTTGCCAATCGGGGGTGGGTTGTTGTGTTATGCATGCTTAGTTATATCTCTGAATATATATTGTTTCTATTGTTCTATATATTACATATTGTAAATATTGTTGTAATTCAGCATTTTGCTGCGATAATGATATGTTAATTAAACCTTGAATTGAAAAAAATTGAAAGGTTGTATGTTAATTGGATGTTGTTTTGAATGTGACCACTTTATGAACCCCATCACATTTCCATTTAACGCGACAGCCGACACATTTATTGAGCAATAATCATTTCACCTACAGATCTTTAAGTTCGATACCAAATTGATCAATGTTGATTTAATGATTATAATAGAATTGGCAATATCATGTTTGCTGTCTTTTTAATGGAAGAAACATGTACAGTTCATAGCTTATCAGGTATGCATGTGTATCCGCTATGGCGATATTGTTATATAATAC
Organism: Ophiura sarsii; assembly: GCA_035610835.1. NCBI lineage: Eukaryota > Metazoa > Echinodermata > Ophiuroidea > Amphilepidida > Ophiuridae > Ophiura > Ophiura sarsii. The sequence continues at coordinate 52,010,897 of CM069452.1, forward strand.
ACATTTTCACAAAAACAATTACTTTCAAGCAGTTTTCTTCACAAAGGTACCCTCTTTAGGTTAGGGCAAACTGATCCAGCAAATAACTTGGACTGAAAACCACCAGAAACATTGTTTTGAATAGTTCTGTATGTGATGTGGCTAATGATTTATTACTACTTTAAGACATTTTGTAATGTCGTCTACAAACGCCTGCCGCGTGGAAAGTGTTTCAGCAAACAAGCAATGAGAAACAGATGTAACTGTTTAAAAGTAACAATATAAAGTGCATTCACAGGGATATTGAGGGTGCTATTTGGCAAAATTATAATTTTTAAACTTTATGTTCATCTCAATTTCTGTGTCACACAGGCTGTCTGCAAGGACAAGATTTTCCCTAAAGTTGAATATTTCGCCAAAGGTGTTGGACCAGCTGATGACCCTAAAAGGGCCTTTGTGTTGGCGTTTATCATAGCCGTAGGATTTATTGCTATTGGTAAGTTAATTATGTAATCATTTTAGGCTCTTTTGTTATCCTGATCTTATTAATTGTTTGTCTTAACAATTTTGTAACAGATTTGGTCAGAATAGCGCTCACATTTTTTAAAAAATCAGCTTAAAGTCCCATTTATTGTAACATTGAGATACCCAGTAATTCACATTTTTTTTAAATCAGCTTAAAGTCCCTTTTATTGTAACATTGAGATACCCAGTAATTCAACCTGGTTCTTTATCGTCTGTTGATGATTTTTCAATTCTATTATATCCATTTATTTGTGTAATTTAACATAACATGATTATAAGGTAATAAATTAAAATCAAATCTTCCATAGGCTACAACAAAAGTGATAGCCGTAACATTACACACAAAAATAAAAGATACAGAATACAAGTACTTTTGTTTGAAATTAAGTATGATAGGGGAATTGCCATTTGAGGTCAAATAAATCTAAGAAAAATAATAAGTTGTGTTGCCCTCAAGTACCAAAATGTGTGAATTCGTGTCGGTCGGTCGGCCGGAAATCCTTTTATTTTTCAAACTTTTTATGGCTGAAAAATATATGGTTTATGTCAAGACAAAATTGACATAGGCCCATATGTCAATTTAACTAATGTTTATATTGTGACAATAGTCTAAAAAACATTTATTTAAGCTTACTTATTCACTTCAAGCAAGAAATAGTAACATTTAGACACTTTTAATAACATTCAAATCTAAAAAATTTAAAAAATTTAAAAAAATTATAAAAAAAAAGCGACCCTAATTTTTATGATTTTAGGATCAGTTACCGAGGGCAACACAACTTATTATTTTTCTTGACCTAAGGGTTATATATTTTTATTTTGAAAAAGGAAATAACCGCAATTTACATGAATACGTACCTGATTACTCTTATTCATTGAATATTATTTATTTATTTTCAACCAGGTGAACTGAATGCCATTGCTCCGCTCATATCCAACTTCTTCCTGATGTCGTACGCCCTCATCAATATTTCATGTTTCTCAGCATCGCTGGCGAAAACTCCAGGTAGGCTTGGGCATCACCAGTGCATTGCATATTGCACATCGTGGCAATTAACATATCGCGATATCGCTATATGGCGATATTTACCAAATTTCTCTAACAAGACCTCCAAATACCCAAGAGGCTCAATGTCAAAAGTTTTCAATAAAGTAAGCAAGTTTACATTTTGACCTCCAAAGTATATATACACATCCAAAACCCTTATTGGACATGCTAAAAAGCAATTAACCTCATGATAACCATTTGCAATTGGAAAACGACACAAATTTAGGTCAAAGTATACAGATATTTTTGGATGGTATATATTTTCACTGATTTGGTATAACATCACTTCAAGATGATATTGTGGGTTAATTGTGAATATTCTGGCATTCAAAAAAAAATCCCCACATGGTTAAAAGCATGTTGACAAATCGTGATCACGATAAAAGAACAATGTCGCGATATCATAGTGGATGGCGATATTGCCCATGCTTAACTCCAGGTAAATTACTTCTACAGAAAAGAAGATCTTTGAGCAATCCCTAGCCTTTCATCAAGGCGTTGGTGGTTGTACTGGTGTGTGTGAACACCTTAACAAAAGTGTGGGCGCCCTCTATAAAAAATAATCTGATACCACGCCTTACCGCAAAAAAATTGTTGTGTTATGTTTTCTGTTGTTTTACGAAAGATTTATGCCAGAAAAATTGTACTTACTGATTGGTTGATAATGATGTCATGATTTATCGGGCGACATCATCGATATAAAGTTCTATCTTTAAACGTTGTCGTCAATAGAATTAGGCGAAGCTAATAGTGTGTTACGATGACAACATTGTTTGTTCGACACATAATGCTTACACAGTAGAATAGCTATTTGCGCATAGACGGCTCGCTGCGGTTGACAGGTCGGCCTCCAGGCCTTTCTTCGCTTGGCGTTGTTCGACAGGTAATTTAGCGAAGTGTCTTTGACAAACAGCGTGTTTTTATTAAGCAAACCGGCTTTTACCCGTCTTATAAAAAGCAGGATAAAAGCCGGTTGCTCGTGTGAGAGACGTGTTTTTATTGCAGAACGATAAACAAACTTGCCGGCTGCCGCTGACCTCATTATAATAAATGCCAGTGAAAGGTCGTAAGCAGGTCACTCGCGATGCATTGTGGTATTGACAGTAGCAAAATGGCGTCTGCCGTACGACATTTACATGACTATACCCATTTCCGCTTACCATCGGCAAACGCGCTGAGCTGGAACCGTGCGTGTTTATACTGACGAAAGACTGCTTTTCCTAACCGGTTTCAACCGCTATTATCCTTGGTTTCGAAGGATAAAAGGCATCTAAAATCCAGGAGAAAAAAACCGGTATGAGCGGGCAAATGCCGGTGGTGGTGTGTTTTTACTGGGGGATTTTAATCCGTTAGCAGTCATATGCCTGCTTTTTTTCTTCAGTAAAAACACGCTGAAAGACTAAATTGAAACACTGCTAGTCAGGGTTGTAGCTAGACCAGATAGTGTGCCGGACAATTTTACTGATGGCGAAAGGAGTAAGTGTAGCGACCGAAGTGCAGTGGATCATGGAATGGGGTCTAGAGGCCTTCTTAATATAAATGCACTTTGAGGGTTCCTGCCACATAATTTCTTGTTTTATGAGGCAGTTTAATGATTTTTTCCACAAATTATTAAAAAAAAATTAAAAAATTAGTGCCAGATTTTTTACCCTTATCTTTTAAGAGTGCCGGACGCTGGGCACAACTTCCAGGTCCGGCGCTGTCCGGGCGTAGCTCCAACCCTGCTGCTAGGTCCACAGAGGGCATTCATTATACATATATCTAAACCTTGTGCTGGATCAGTTAGCGAAAAGGGCATCTAATTCCTTCTTATACTATAGACACATCAATACTTTGACCAAATTGAAAGAACTTCCACTCAAATCAGGCGTTATTGGATGCTTTATTCTAAATAACAAGGTTACCGGTAAGATTTTGCATGTACAATTGTACATCTAGCGCAGCGGTTCCCAACCTTTTTCTGGTGGCGACCCTATTCCAGAAACCAGTATCAGAGCGTGACCCCTCACAGAACAAAGTCCTATGTGTTACTATGATACAACATTATAATTTATTTATTTATTTTTGTTATAATTATGCTATTCCGCGACCCCACAAAAAGTATGTCGCGACCCCAACTGGGGTCGCGACCCAGAGGTTGGGAACCACACTGATCTAGCGCATAAATTGCAAATGAGAGGTTAATTTGGTGTGTCAAATTCCTAGAAACCAGCCTTTGATACTAGTTGGATCATAATTAGACAGGTAATTACTTCTACAGCCTGCGATACTAGTTGGATCATAAATAGGCCATCACTATAAAACCAGGTATTTTCTAATTTGTAATTGTTAGCATTTTATTGTCTCCTCAAACTGTTTTTTGGAATCTTTTAGTTTTAAGGGGGGACTCAGGGACACAAAATTTGGATTCTCTGATCCATTTCCTTTCCAAAAATGTATACTTTTATATGCATCTGATTAATAGTTCAATAATTATAGCATTCACAAAATTCAAAAAATCAAGTCAAAAACTTCCTTGAGTCCCCCCTTAAGCCCTAAATTTCATACCTTTTTCCGAGTTATTTTATCGCTTCAAAAAACTGACTACTTTCAGGTTGGCGTCCTGCTTTCAAGTGGTACAACATGTGGGTGGCTCTGGTGGCAGCCATCATATGCCTGGCGGTAATGTTTCTCATCAATTGGTGGGCTGCATTGGTCACAATAGCCCTGGTAACGGGATTGTATATGTATGTCAAGCACACAAAACCAGGTGAGAGCAGATGGAATCATAGGCAGTAAATAAATCGGTCCAAACTAGGCCAAACATAGAAGAAGATTTGTCTTAGAAGCCCGCCCGCATTGGTATGTGAAATAAGCTATGGCGCATAGGTCTATGCACTTGGGGCTAAAAAACATGTTTTTTTGGGGGGGGGGGGTGGTTGGACTTGTTGGCAAAAAAAAAATAGCAAATAAAAATAAAAAATAGCAACAAAAAAAAAAATCGCATACCTCATGCATGTCGGTTTTCTAAGAAAAATCAAATAAATAAAAAAAATCGCACAGCACTTAGATTTTTTGCACAATGTTTCTCAGACAGACTTTCTTCTTTGTTTGGCCTTAGGAAAATAAGTATTCTGATTTGATACTTACTCCCCCCATGAAAACTGTTTGAGGAGTGAAAGCATGCAGGTTACAGCTGGAATCGATATTATCCCAGATCAAAGAAGATCTTAAAGATGGCACCACAATGCATTGCATTTTTGCAAAACTCGTAAATCTGGTCCCAGATTCATCTCGGTCCCCATATGCACAAAATCATGGCTTTATAGCGCCTTTAAGGTACGAGCTCTTAGATTCTTGTTTACTGTACATCAATAAATAAATTAGTTCTCAGTGTTCCATTTTCTTATTTCTAAATCATAAGAGCTTGACTAGTGAACAACTTACTCACAGTCATTGTAATACCAAAAAGACATGGGAATAATCAATTTTCCGATACATGTCATGCGTGACAGAAAGCCACGATATCGATATCTCGGGGTACAAAAGTCACTGATATATCGATCGTATAGATACGAGTATCGATAAGGGGAAATCCAAGTACATTAAGGGGAAAAAATCTTGAGTTGGCGCAATGCATTGTGGGTGCGACATAAAATCTTCTATGGACCAAGATCTTGTCGATGATTACAAATTAAAAGCGAAAGTGGATATCTGTGCCAGGGCTTAGTTTTTCATCTTTTCCACTTTTAAAGATTAATTGTAAGGAACCCATGGTTACCGATGGTTGACTGTAACAGAAAAGCAAAGCAAGAAGAGTAGATAACTAACAACTTTGGATAGAATCATTAACCCTTTGAACACTGGCGGCCGGATTTCAGGCTAATACGAGTATCGTATATACACTGGCGGCCGGATTTCCGGCCGCTAACATGTGCTCACTGCTAACAAGCTTTGGGGGATTCCCCATAGAATGTACACATGCCCTTTGACCCGGAGATTAGACTGTGGGCTAAGGGCTGCACATTGCTTAGTCTGACAATGCGTTGAAGACGATCTGGGCTGGTTAAAGGGTAGTTATTTCATCAATTTTGATCGGATTTTTGGAATTTTCAATGGCGCCGCCGGCAGCAGATGTTTTAGCAAGGGTCATGGACTCTGATATGGAGGATATATATGATTCTGACTATAGAAATAAGGATGAACAAGACTTGGTAAGCATGAATATTGCAACTAAAAGAGTGCTAGTAACTGTTATGGGAACGATACAGACAGTAACATTATGCCCTATTGAGGAGTATTTCGGCAGGGGTGGTGTCAGGGTGGGGCTACCGTTTACTCAAGGGTGTCAGTGTTCAAAGGGTTAACTACATTAAATTGCACTCTATGTTCGTCAAAACTGTATAGATTGCCCCTCCTTTTACCATGTGCTACAAACTTATCAATCACCTTTTTCTTTACCAAGTCGATTACGTTAAAAAGAAATACCTTTTAAGTTAAAGTTTCACATGTTGTTGACCAGCAGTTCCAATAACAAGAATCACATGTAGAGTAGATTTGTTAGTACAACATATATACCATGGTCAAATATTATTCAATAACTTCCAATGGATGGATTTTCTCCCTTCCCCCTTTTTTAATTTGCAGAGATTAACTGGGGTTCATCGAACCAGGCCTTCATCTACAAGCAAGCTTTGCAGGCGGCTCATAAACTCAGCAATATACCCGCTCACGTGAAGACGTTCAGACCACAGATCCTGGTGCTAAGCGGCCCACCGGAATGCAGGCCAGCGTTGGTTCATTTCTGCTCACATATAACGAAGAGTGGTAGTTTACTGCTTTGCGGCAATGTTATTTTGGTAAGATGCTTAACACACATTTATGCTTTTCCCTGCATACACCTAGATGACATCGCATACAAATACCTTACACAATTCTCCTCTATCCCACTCCCCAATATAATTATCTCATGAGAGCAACAATAATATAACCAGATTTTTGACACATTTAGACGGAGTGGTTCAAAAAAGTTAACCCTTTAGTGAGAGATTTTTCACCTATTTACTAATACACTTTTTTTTATCAATTGTCCTTGTGCAAAATTGACTTGTCCAAAAGGTACCATGTGCAAAATTGACTTGTCCAAAAGGTACCATGTGCAAAATTGACTTGTTGACACATGCCTCCAAAGTCCCTTCCAAAGAGTCAAGATAATTAATTGTGCGCTAATATAACCGTCACAAACTCTCTTTTTTATTATTGATTATCCAAAAAGACAATTCCATTGTCCATGGCAGGGTTTTCTTTATGCGTAAAAGTGCAAAAAAATTGTAAATGTACACGTTCAGATTACCGAATATTTTTACCATTGACTCACTCTCCGAGTCGCTGTAGTTCTTCAGCTCCAATGTACTGCGATTTCACTACATGATTATACACAATTTTGCTTGAAACCAACACAATCATCATTCACCCAATATTATTTCTGTCAGTGTCATAGCTCAAATTTTAACAATGATTGGAATACGTATTTGTAACTTTGCCTCGCTAGGTAGAGGATGCGAATGAGGCAATATTTGACCCTGCACTTTGCATGTACAAGACATTTAACCTTGCATTCCCTCTCGAGTCTCGTAGTCAAAAGCACAGTTCGTATTATCAGTATTGTTCGTACTGCTGTTTTGATGTAGTCAGCACTAAATGACCATGTGATAGTGTGCATGTTTGCATATCAGCCATACATCGTTTACCATTGATGAGTATTGTCGCTGTTCAATCATACATGTGCATAGCTTTGGGCGATTTTCACACACGAGGAATTGTCAGTGGCAAATTTCCAAATCAGTTTTTCTTGGAAATTAAAGAAGCTTTAGCCATTTAACCAACGGCTACACATTTTTGGAACATTAAAGATGATGTCAAAAAAGTTGCGAAATTTTGATTGCAAATTTTGACGGACCGTCAGGCGTCAGCACTGTCAGTGACACTGTCAGGTATACAAGGGAAAATCCAAAATAAAAAGTACCCCTTCAGAAAATATTTTACCCCTTCAGATACATGTTTAAAATCATAAAGAAAACCCTGGTCCATGGGTTCTATTTTCATATCTTTGAACCATGTTCAGAATTGATATGTCAAGTGCACAGAGATGAGAAGACATCCATGAACATATCAATTTATTTTGCTTTCATATTTCCTCATCTTTTTTTCTTCAATACAGGGTGATGCCCCCGACCATGCAGACGACTTACTGAGTACATCGCATGAAGATTGGCTACAAAACCAGAAGATTAAAGCTTTTCCTGGGAGTACCTGTGCACCTACGCTTAGATCAGGTGTCCAATCACTATTGCAGGTAAGGAAAAAAAGAAGAAAAAAAGTTGACTTGCCCTTTTCGACCGACCCGAATTTTCGGAAATCTAGGGTCGCTATTTTTATTTATTTTTATTTTTTCAAAGACATATTTTGGTTAAGAAATGGCAAAACATGTTCTGTTTACCTATAAATACAGTATAAACACATAAAATCGTCATTTACTCACATACTTTATTTCAACTGTCGCATTTACACGTGCTCGCCGAAAACCAGCGTCAGTTGGGCGACGGTCTGTGTATAGGTATATATAATTTTATTCACAGCGCGGGTCTTTAAATCTAACTACTACTTAAATATGCATGTTTAGGGATTCTTTAAAATAGTGTTTTTGTGTAGTATATTCTTGTTTAAAAAAAAAATCCGACCGTCCGACCCTCATTCTTGACCTGAAAGAGCAAGTCAACTCTTTTTTTTGGGGCCTAAGTTTGTTGTTCCCTCAATTGTTTCAATACCCAACCCTAGTCTAACCAGCACACAAAAGCTACAATATCATTAGATGAGTGAGATGAAGTAACCCTCCCCTTTATTCTATTTCCAGCTCGGTGGTGTAGGCAAAGTACGTCCCAACACTGTTGTCATGGGTTACAAGAACAACTGGCAACAAGATAGTCACACATCTGTCCAGGATTATGTTGGAATTATACAGTGAGTAGTATGCTTTAGGGAAGTGTCAACCCTTTTTGGCGCCAAATTGTATCAAGCACTGTAACTTTTAAAATATAAATGTGATGTACATAAAAGTATACATTTTTTTGGGTATCAAATTTCACTAAAATAGTGATTTTTACATTTTTGCCCAAAAATCACTTTTGCGGAACCAAAAAAGTTCATAATTTCACCAAAATCATCATAAGTCAATTATCTAGGATCGGATGTTTTTTTTGGCTTACAAATTTTTAGTTTTGAAATGATTGACCAAAAAGTGCCAACAATTTGTTTTTGATCTCAAAAATCACATTTTTGGCACTTTTTGGTCAATATTTTCAAAACTAAAAATTTGTAGGCCAAAAAAACCAGAAAAAGGATCCTAGGTAATTGACTTTAGATGATTTTGGTGACATTTTGGAATTTTCAACCAAAAACTGATTTTGTTAGTTGTGTGACAAAATTTGGCACCAAAAAAGTGCAAAAATTTAAAAAATCATTATATTTTTGTGAAATTTGATCCCAAAAATGGATTCTCCGACTCATTTCATTTACAAAATTGTATAATTGTATGTACATTTAAAAACTGACCATTAGGCGACACAAAAACACACCCTATTCTACCAGCCCGACCGACCCATTTTTTAAAGAAATCGGTGACAAAATGTTCGTGTGCAAATGAATACCTACCAAAAATATTTGGTTAACTTTTTTAAAAAGTCTGCATTTTTACAGATTAAAAAAAAGAAAGAAAAATAAGCCTGACCGTCTTACCCAACCTGAGAGGTCCGCTTTCCCATAGAACAGGGAAGGGGGGGGGGGGGGGGGGGGGGGGTGGGGGGGGGGGGGGGGTTCCATCGTCTTATAGAGAATAAAATGATTAACCGGCTAGGAAATTTGGTGATAATCAAAGAAATCGTTCTTTCAATGATTCTCCTCAAAAAAGATTATACAAATCAAATTGAATTCTTTTTATTAATCTTTTTAGTTTTTTATTCCAAATTTTATTGTAAGAATATATGGACTGCTATCTGATTCGACTGTAAGACATGTGTTGAAATCGACCCCTGAATAAAGTTATTATGAATAAACACCCAATTTTATCATTTATTTTGGTTCATTCCTGTTAATTTACCAAAGTTTCGATATAAAATCTTAATACTTGTTATTGCATGTTACATACAGATTCCGGGTTTTTTTCTTCAAATATCTAAAACCCTGAAACTTTGATTTGATTTTACAGTGATACTTTTGACATAGAGTATGGTTTGTGCATTCTGCGTATAGATGGAGGATTTGATGTTTCACAGGCGTTATCTATCGGATCGCAACCTGACCCAGGTAACACAAACTAAAGTTTTTACACTTAATGACCTTTCACTAGGAAGAGCCAAAATCCACAAAGTACCCCTTTTAGTCCACATTTGGTCCACATCAGTCTACGCTTGATCCACACGGATCCACAAACATGAAAATCGGTCCACATTGTGGATTCATGGCATTTAAACAATCCACATGGGTCCACAACAATCTACGATCGGTCTACAACAATCCACAATCGGGTCCACATCAGTCCACATCAAGATATAACAATAGACTCAACCAATTAGTAGTAGACACTACTTAAAGGTAGATGACCCAATTTTCAACTTGATGTTTTCTATTTTACATGAAAGGTCATCCTTAAAATTGTTGCATTCCAAAGTTTGAGTTGCATAACTCCAATGGTTCTATTTTTAGAAGTGCAAGGTCAAAAGACATGTGCCCATTGAGTAGTACACAGACTGGTTGGTGGTTAACCACCTTTGGCAGTAATTCACCACATTTTAGCCATTAATTTCCAAATGAAACATTTCTGGCCCCTATTATTTTACAAACATAATGAGAAAAATATGGGAATTCTTCTGATACCAAAATATCTTGATGTGAAAAAAAATCATAGCCCCAAAAAAGTGATCGGGTCATACACCTTTAAGTACCTTGTATAATTGTTAAGATAGTTTCAATTTCTCATTTGCACCTAAATTGGACGTCACCTAATTTTGGAGAGATCTACTGTATAAATCACAACAACTTACTCTTATTCATTCAATGAAAGACATGATCATTCAGAAATTTTTTTTTTTAAGAAGAAGATTTACCAAGTATGAAGAATAACAAATTAACTCACCCAGGGCTGGAATTTTAGATTTGTTTCAACCAGCCAGTCGTGCAGGTAACTCACAAAAAATACCTGCCCAACAGAAATTCCACCAGCCAGTGTAACACACTTGCACTGCGAGTTCAAAAAATGTTACCCGCCAGTCGGGCGGGTACTTTTGTATCTTCACCCGTCCGACGCAAAAGTAACCCGCTATAGGCAGGCAAGCGGGTGTTATTTCCAGGCCTGAACTCACCACCTGTTGTTTTTCCTACCTCTCAACACCACCGCATCCAGATGATCCTAAAACTTCGCAGACATCAGAAATTCCGGAAGTCAATAAACCCTTGATGGGCGACAGCACTGCTCTGATCAAGGGACACAGGATGGGCCCAGTCATCCAATCTATGAACAAGTTTCAGTCCAAGATGCCTAAAGGTACCATTGATGTATGGTGGCTTACAGATGATGGAGGTAAGATATTTAAGGGTACCAAGTATACTTTATATTCAGGAATCCAATAACCCTGGGAGACAGCACAGCTCTGATCAAGGGACAGATTGTAGATTCCGCCATCAAATACATGTACAAATTTCAGTCCAAGATACCTCAGATGATCAAGGTAAGATATTTAAGGGTACCAAGTATACTTTAGATCAAAAATCACATTTTTATCAAATTTTTGGCACTTTTTTGTCAATATTTTCAAAACTAAAAAACGTTAAGCAAAAAAAAAAAATCCTTCTAGATAATTGACTTAAGGGAAGTGTCAACCCTAATATTTTGATGATCAACTTTTGCTTCTAAGTTTGAGAATATTGAATAAAAGTACATAAAAGTATACATTTTTACAAAGGAAATTTGATAGGGAATCCGATGGTGATATCAATGTGATACCAAATAAACTAAATTTTGAGAAATGAACCAAAAAGAGATTTTTTTACCCCAAATTTTTCAGACAGCATAACTAAAAAATAAAAAATGGTAATTTTTTCTAATATACATTTTTGTAAACAGGACAATTTTGTCTAGGAGGCATTTTTTTCTTTTACCAAAATAAGGCTTGGTTTTGGAAATATTGCTAAAAACATCGGATAAGTGTAAAAGTCATGTTTTTTTGCATACATTTCGCTAGAAATGGATGCATATCGCGAGTTTAAAATCCATAATCGAAAAAATTAAAAATTGTCTCCTAGCGCTGAAAGACCTCTACACAATGGTAGTAAAAGCTTACCTGATAGTTTGATATATTTTTAGTTATGTTGTCTGAAAATTCGTAAAATTCCTTCAAATTTGAACTTCTAGAAAACATCGATTTAGTAAAAATATTGACATTTTCCACCATTTAAAGCTAAATGTTCACGAAATACAGGGGCGTGTGACCTTAAAAGCGAGTATACTATTATGAACAATCATAATAAACTATCAGATTCAATTTATATTGTCACAATGTGAAGAAATTGGAAGAAAACAGAAATTTAAATGATCGTAAGATTGGCCTTTGTCTACATTTTTAGACATTGTTTTGCGCTCTTTTGTTTTTTGCGTCCACGTCGCGGATATTAAGCGGCGCGTCTAGTATTACGCGCGAGAAGTTTCAGCGCGCGACGCAATGATCGAACAGCTGTCGCAGCATTTGAAAGGCGCGGAACTCCGCTTAAATTCCCGCCAAATAACCATGCTCCTTTTCCTGACTCAAACTTACCAAAACAACAATTTAAAATCAGCCAAAAGAACGGGAAATAATCGCTTCCGATTAGTAACTTATGATGGTAATGATAGAATACATATAAAAGTATAAAATAATAGAGAAATATGAAATTCAATTTTTGAAACAAGTGCCGGGTTGACACTGCCCTTAAGATGATTTTGGTGAAATTTTACATTTTTAATCAAAAACTGATTTTGTTAGGTTGTCTGAAAATGTTTGGCGCCAAACAGTGATTTTTGGGCAAAAATGTAGAAACCACTATTTTGGGGGAAATTTGATACCAAAAATGGGTTCTCCGACTCATTTCGTTTGAAAAATTGTATACTTTTATGTACATTACATTATTAGTTTAACAGTTCCAGTGCTTGATAAATTTCATAAAAAAAGGTTGACAGTACCCTTAATGAGAGACGGCTCTTGATTTCCCATGGGGAGTCTTACTATAACTGCAACACATGCTTTACTTGTAACGTATATGTACTTATTTTAGATCATATTAGATGTCATATAGGATAAGTTATCAATTTTAGTGACAGAATTTTAATGATAAGGACATAAATTCAAATTATTTTATTTTCATTAGAATTGAGGATTCTTGTGATATAAAAATCAAACATGTAGGAGTTAGGCCCTGCTGAAAAAATGTTGATAACAAGTTAAGGGAAGTGTCAACCCTTTTATTTTGATGATCAACGTTTGCTTCTAAGTTTGAGAATATTGAATAAAAGTACATAAAAGTATACATTTATAGAGAAGAAATTTGATAAGGAATTCGATGGTGACATCAATGTGATACCAAATAAACTACATTTTGAGAAATGAACCAAAAAGCGATTTTTGAAGAAGAATAAAAATTAACCCACATTTTTCAGACAGCATAACAAAAAAACAGAGTCCAATAATTTGTTCTAATATAGATTTTTGTAAACAAATCAATTATGTCTAGGATCAGTTTTTTTCTTTTGCCAAATATGTCGTAGTTTTTGAAATATTGCTAAAAACGTCGGAAAAGTGTAAATTTCTTGGTTTTTTGCATAAATTTCGCTAGAAATGGATGCATATCTCAAGTTTGAAATCCATAATCGAAAAAAATGAGAAAACCGTTCCAGCGCTGAAAGTCCTACACAATGGTAGTAAAAGCTTACCTGATATTTTGAGCCGGTTTGTTTTATGAGGCAGTTTAATGATATTATCCAAAAATTGTTAATAAAAAAAAGCGACAAAAAGTAGAGTGCCGGGTTTTTTACCCCCTTTTTTTTATTAGTGCCGGTCGTCGATCGTGAGTGCCGGCTACGCCCGACGGGCACCGATCAGCTTAGTGATAACCCTGGACTCATACTTGATCAAATATTTGTGATTGTTTCTTTCAGGCTTAACACTTTTAGTACCTCATTTACTGACTCAGAAATCCTTATGGGATAAGTGCAATCTAAGGGTATTCGCCGGCGGAGATGGACAGGTTGATTTGGGCAGGGAAAGAGTGGAGTAAGTTGTCTATGTTTTCTACAGTTTTTCATACATATGTCCACCATACCTGATTGGGGTCCGATTGCTATCATGCAATGGCGGCGGAAGCAAGCACAAATTAGGGGGCAAGTCCAAATTTTGTTTTAAATAAGGCCAAAAAACAAAAAAAATTGACTTGCCCTTTCAGGACCAGAGTCTGGGTTGAAAGGTCAGATTTTTTTTGATCTTTTTAATTTAAACAGAGAGATACTGTACACAAAACAAAACTTTTTTTTTTTTTTAAACAAGCAGATACTTATCAAAAACACATTTTCATCTTTCTTTATTGTTATGTGCTTCTTTCAATTTTTTTTCTTTTCTTTTTTACACTGAAAAAAAAATAGTGACCCTAGATTTCTGAAAATTCGGGTCAGTCGTAAAGGGCTAGTCAACTTTTTTTTGTTGCCTAATGTTGAAACATGTAAACAAATGTGCACAAAAGGGTCTAGAAGAAGCCATCTTGTGTGACAAATTGAGCTTATTCTAGCTTCAATTGAGAAAACATTGAAATCAATTCAAGCAAAGGGCACACAAAATGGTCCTGTATGTTAAAACATGTCACCTGTAATTTTTAGGGAATGATGTCCCCCCCCCCCCCTGCATGGAATTTTGAGGGGGTGCATGTACCTTGCGTCCATAGCCTGTGCTATCATGTTTAAAGGGGCATTGAGAGATACGTATGGGAGTACGCCCTCAATCATCCTGGAAATCAGGTGTTTTTGCATCAAAGTAATACTTAGGCATATACTAACAACCATCTGAAAAAGTTTACCAACATTCGCTGTTTATCATATAAAATTTCATGATTTTCTTAGTTTCTATATGATCATATCGAAACTAGGTGCTGAATTCAGAAGTTATGCTATCGTTTTACATGCGCGGCAAATCTGAACCCGGAAGTGCCGTTATTTGCTTATTCGGCATGAAGGCGATGTCAGAATTGTATGACATTTTAGATTTTGGCTATGTTGATAATTATCTTTACGTTATTTGCTCATATCGATACATCTCTCAATGCCCCTTTAAAGGATAAGGACTGGGAATCAGTTGTTTAGAGGTCAACTGTGAAGAATCGAAACATTTTCACTTCCGAGGTCCCAAAGTAAAATGTTTTCATTCTTCACAGTTACCGACAAAACAACTGGTAAAAAGTCATTATCCTGATTTAAAATCGTCAATTGAAATCGTCATTTAATGGTACTGGCAGTACTTGTACTTCATTAATCATTAAAAAGGTACACTTTACGGCAATTTAACCATGTTTAACCCATTACAAATCAATCAATCTGATCGAAAATCATGAAAGCGAACCAATCACACGTTGCGTAACTACTGTGTTGTGCAAATACACCATGCTTTCGTGGCATTATGCGAATTGTTTTGGTGATTGAACATAACACGCATTATGCACAGGTGACTAATGTTGATGCGGACGTACTTGGTTGTTCATTAGTAACCTGCGCTTAAAGGGACATTAAGTGGTGTTGACATTTTTTATTTAATTTTTATTTACTTCAGAATTCAAGATGAACATTTAAAATTGCCATTATTGTTGTTTCTACTTACAAAAACACAGCAAAACTTGATTAAAACAATACCATCGATAGTTATTGAAAAACGCCCTCTATGCAAATATTGTTCGATATTTACCACGCGTGCTGGTGGGTGGAGACCTAGCGGAGATCAGCATTTTTGAATCGACGTTTTGTTGTACAAAGAGGGCTGATTTTTCTTAATCCTTATAGTAAGCTCATACATGTAATATAATTGTAAAAATATACAAATTCCAATTTTTATCATATAATTTTGTAATTGAGGGCGCTGCCTCCAACACATCTCGTAATGCCCCTTTAATTGAGCGTAGCAGTATATGACGGTTTTTGATTGGGTCGCATGTATCACATATATTCATGAGGTTTTGAATCTCCCTCGGTGCCATGCCTCCTGTGCAATTTCTTGATTCAAAAGTGAAAATGTTTAAACTACTGATACGCATTATCCTGACACTAAATATGATGCAGCACATCAAAAGGGGGACTTTGCAGGTGAAGTCAATTTCGAGTTTGTTATGTGTGCTCTCAGTTCATTTTCAGTTCATTTTCGAAGCTATAAAATGGCACCAAATTGATCAAGGGATCCAGATTTTACGAGTGAAAATGACTCCTAAATGCTTATTATTATATGTTCTTCTTTTCTGTTTGTTTTCATCTATATCTTGAAAAACACCCAGCCACAACCCCCCCCCCCCCCCCCCCCCCTCTTCTTGATGTGCTGCATCGCAAATTAAGATGCTATTGATGTAGTGCTGATTGGTGGTAACCATTTGTTATGTTACAGATTGGCCCAGATGTTGTCCAAGTTCCGAATCGAATCTCAAAGTGTGGAGATCATAGATGTGAACAAGAAGCCTCAGCAAGATACGTAAGTCTTACAGTTACTTCCTGGTCATTTTCAGGGGGAAAATAAAACACTTTTTCTTCTCACAGGAGCATCATTGTTAGCAAATTGTTTTTCAAAGTGAAAATTTAGTAATGATGTACACAACTGCTATGAAGAGTTTTAAAGGTATATTATGTGATCTTTCCAGGGAACGCCCTCAACATCAACAAAAAAAATGAAAGCAGATTTTCTTGCAGATTTACATTTCTGATCATAAATCGTACATACATTCCAAGTTACAGGGTGATACGATTCTTAATTACTTCAAAATCATGATTTCAGAGTGAAAATAAACTGTCGGGATAACACGACAGTTTATATTTTCACTCTGAATTCACTCTAAAACCATGATTTTGAGATAATTAGGAATCGTATCGCTCTGTAACTTGGAATGTATGTACGATTTATGATCAGAAATGTAAATCTGCAAGAAAATCTACTTTTCTAAAAAAAATCATGAATAGAGGGCGCTCTCTGGAAAAGATCACATAATATGCCTTTAACACTTTCCAACAATTTTGATAGCCTCTGACCTCTTCTTAAGTTGAGAAGGAACTTAAGAAGGTTATTCTTCTCAAGTTATTTTATGAAATAGAAGATAACATCTTCAGGATTTAAGAAGAATTTTCAGGATTTAAGAAGAATTTTCAGGATTTAAGAAGAATTTTCAGGATTTAAGAAGAATTTTCAGGATTTAAGAAGAATTTTCAGGATTTAAGAAGAATTTTCAGGATTTAAGAAGAATTTTCAGGATTTAAGAAGAATTAATTCTTCTTAAATCCAACTTATTTAGAAGATCTAAAAGTTTTATGAAATAGGGCCCTATACTCCTATTTATGGACATCCTATTTCCATGGCAGAAATTACTACCTCTCTCATCACAGGATTGTAAAGGACATGTGGGACAAGTAAAAATCAGCAGCTCCTGATGACCTATATTGAAGATCATGGGGTTGAATCCATACTGTATAACTGGTGTCAAAAATCAAAAATTAAATTAATGAGTACCGTAATATCTCTATTAAGCACCCAGGGCGGTTAGCAAAGTTATTTTGGGTGGGCGATTATTAAGTTACCTTTTTTAAACTCATTTATAGAAAACACTGTTGAATTCGGCAAGGTTGCACTAGCAGAAAACCATGTGCGATCGAAAAGTAAACTGTTTAAAATGTTGGGGGAAAATCAACATTGTGGCGTCGCAGTGGTCTCACTGGCCACATCACATGACATCAATGTTCCGACAAGCTTCAAGTGCCCTTCTGAAAACTTTGTTTATTCTCAGTAGTTTTGAGCATGCACGATATTGTATTTAAGCAATAAATAAAAAACAAAGATGGTAGCTCGCATCAGAGAGCGGGCGGCGGCGGTGGTGATCGAACCAGGCTTAATACTGGTACTGCTTTATTGAAGGACGCCGTGGCGAAAAATGTTGTTGTACAATGCTACGGTAATTGAAAAGGTGGGCGCTTAAGAATAAGTGATTGTTTGTTGGTAGTCATTGAGAATCCATGGTTTATTGCGAAATAAAGAAAAAAAAGTTTTAAAAAGTTTAAAAATAAAAAAAATGGGTGCAAATCCACCTGGATTCACGCGGTAGTGATTTTACATGAATCTTCACGCAAATCGATTCGTGCTGAAATTCTACCCCTGGAATACTGAATAAAGTTCTATCACGTTTGCTTTGATTTTGACAGTGTTAGGCAGTTTGATGAATTGATGTCGACATTTAAGCTTGACCCGGCGAAAGGCGAAACGGAGGAAAAGTTTCCGTGGAAAGTTACGCCGGAAGAGTTAGAAAGTAACAAAGATAAGGTGAGTTCAATGTGATAGACTTTATGACTGGTATTTGTAACATAGGTTCAAAGTGGGTTTGCCATGGATCTACAATCTTAGAAAAAAATGTGGTTGAGCATGTACCCTAAATTGACATGTTGTTGTAAAGGGTTCAACAAAAGAAAGTATACATACCACTTTGTTTATGTTATTTTTAGTAACATTCAATTTTGTTTGACCAAATGGACTAGATAGAAAGGACCAATTGGGGTCTCTATGTGTATGTGTATAGCAAGGATTGACAGGGCTATCGATCGCACAGTGCAAATGCGTTGGGTCGTACGACATTGTGCGGGATATTTAATTGGTCCTTTTTTCTCGTGCTGTTTATTGGAAATGAGACTTTTGAAAAAGGAAATTTTTCTTTAAATGGTGCTAATCATGGTTTATCTTTGTTGTTTAGGGGGCAAATTTGGTATCAAATTATGCCTAAAAGATTCATATAAATGCCTATCTAGCCTGTTTGGTCAAAAAAAAAATGAATTTTACTCAAAATTACACAAACAAAGTGGTATACTTTCTTTTGTTGAACCCTTTATTTGGTTCATGTAAAAAGAGAAACTTTATTTATGGTTGCCTGAAGATTCCCCTTCCTCATACCTCTCCATCTTTCCCACCGATCAATGTTGTGATGCTATGTGCTGATGATGGACAAATTGTGTGGTTCAGCATTGATCAGGGGGAACATTTCACATTAGTCCTACAAATTGTTCGAACAATATTTTCTAGCATTGTAGTTTGAATATGTGAAGCATTTGTCTACTTTCATTAGACAAAATAATTATGAGTAAAACATACTCTTTGTCTATAGAAAATCACTATTTTGGCTGCCTTCCTCTAACGCGAAAAGAAGATGTTACTTACTTCCTAGTAGATAGATGGCTTTGAAATGAATCATGTTATCGCTTTCAATGCAGCAGGCGTCTGCAGACGACATTCCAAAATGTCACAAAATGTTTTAAACATTTCAAAATTATTGAATTTCATTACCATATTTGGAATAAACATGAGAAATGCATTATAATAAGTACTAACATGCCTAGTATTGGATCAGTAAACTTTAGGAAAGGTTTTTAAAAATCTGTTTTGTGATGGTAAAACTAATAGCCATGTGGAAAGTGTTAAAGGACTGCCCTTGGCCATTGAAAAGAGAAGGAGGCTCTTCAGGGGTGTCTATAGTCTTCCAGAAAATCACACATTATTCCCATGCCCTACTGTGCTTTGTCCAAATCCTCCAAATGTTGCTGAATAGTTGCTATACCCTTTTCTTGTACAACTCTCCCCTCTTTTAAGGGGGGACTCAAGGAAGTTTTTTATTTTATTTTTTTATTTTTGTAAGTGCTGTTATTGTTGAACTATTAATCAAATGCATATAAAAGTAAACATTTTTGGAAAGGAAATAAATCGGGGGACTCAAGGAAGTTTTTGATTTGATTTTTTGATTTTTGTGAGTGCTGTTATTGTTGAACTATTAATCAAATGCATATAAAAGTATACATTTTTGAAAAGGAAATAAATCAGAGAATCCAAATCTGGTGTCAATATTGACCAAAAATGTTGATTTTTGAGAAAATCACAAAATTCACTTTTTTGACCCACATTATTTGGGACAAAGCTAACAAAAATAATGTTGAGTAAAAAATGGCCAAATCGCTAGATGATGATGTAAAGACACTAACTTAGGGACAATTTTTGTTCAACCTTATCTAATATTTTTTGAAATTTTGACCAAAAAGTGCAAAAAAAAAAGATAAAAAATTAAAACTTTTTTTGTTGACACTTTTTAGTAATTCTAATTCAATGTTGATCAGCTTTAAAGTCACAAAAAAGAGTGATGCAGATCAATAATACAATGCAAGCCAGTAAACCGGTAAAGCCACAGCCAAGTAGACGGCGTTTTTTTCGCCCAAACATGTGCACAGCACTCCAAACCCGGAAGTTGTTTCTACTGTAAATCTATGGCACGTTGGGCGACATTACCAATAAATATGGTGTGTAAGGCTAAATGGGTGTGAATTCGAGCCCAATCGTATGGCATTGATTCCAAACAGCTTAGATAGTTCCTTGTCATTGTGATAACCATTTAGTAATAATGTATTACAGATAGTCCCACACATTGGCAGGTAAAATAACTGATGAAACGATACATTTGGTGGGCATTTCACTAAGTTCGGTTGTGATTTCGATGATCAATTATATATTGGCAAGTTATTTTTGAGAGTGGCAGAATTGGGTTCCACAGCAAAACAGAATTCAGGTAAATAAACAAAAAATAAAAGACCTAAAAAGTCCAAAAAAAAATCTAATTTTGCTGGACTCGGGGAGGACTCAAAGCCAAGTCCTTGAGTCCTTGGAGTCCGAGCCCTTTTTTTCCGAGTTCACCAACACTGTAAAATATTCCAAAACCTGATCATACTTGATATCATTTAAGTCTGAAAGTAGCAAATGAAAGTCATTTAAACTTATTTTAAAGGAGAAAATCATAAATAAACATAAAAATATATGTATTTCAGCCGTGTGAGACTCTCAACAAAGACGTTGTATACATAATTGCTTGTTCATCTGGTGCCCATGTAAACACAGTCCCCTGTGGTCTAGTTGTGGTCTAGTGGGTTATTCTATCGCCGTGAATGCCAGAGAGACGGGTTCGAGACAGTGTATTTTTAAGGTCTTCGTTAGTTTAATTCACGTCAGTTTGTCCGATTCTATATATATTATTTAAACATAAAATGATTAAATATTAAGCAATTCCCAATTTTGAATGTATGTTCTAAACAGGAATCTAAGAATGAACTGTGAAGGGCTTAATCTGACATTTTGACAATATTAGTTTATTAAAGGGAAGCGGTCATGGTGAGGATTCTAACGAAAATTGAACAGCGCGCGGCGACTATTTGAATCTAAACAAGTTGGACATTGGCGCAGTCTGTAATTGTTCTACGTATGTTTACATGCAATTCATTACCTCATGAATAATCGCGATAGCTGCGTACCAAGTGCGTTCCAATCAAAATAATCGTTAGATGAGAACGCGCACGCCGAGCGCGGGTTACTAATAATTGCCCGAAAGTACTGCGCCAAAGTGTTCCATTGTTTTGCTCACTGACCGACCAATCAAATTAACGCCTCACGCCCCTAAACTGAATATTCAATGAGTAATGAGGAAACACGATTAAAGCTTATTTCTGATTGGTTGAATGATAAAAATGTTAATGAGGGGATGACCCGACTTGGACTGTTTCAATAACTAAGAAGGGGTGGACAAAATAAACAGAAAACTAATTAATTATTAGCAAGATTATATCGGTACAAATGAACGATTTGGATAAAATATGCATCTTTTTCAGTAATGAATGAGAATAATGACTGCTTAACAACTGTTTTCGTGAATTTGTTTTGAAATCCTCGGGTTTTGTTCTGGTCTTTCGGAATTACCCCTCGGGGACTGCACCCCTCGGGACAATTCCTCAGACCAGAACAAAAACCTCTGATTTTAAAACCAATTCACGAAAACAGTTGTTACGCAGTCATTATTCTCTAAGCGGTATTGTGTGGGACTCTACAACAATCTCTTAACCCAATGTGGACGGCGCGCTCAATCAACCATCCTTCATTTGATTGAACGCATTTTCTATCGTATGATGTAAGTGATGTATTAGTTATGAGCTAAGGTTTAGCTGGTACAAAATTGTCGTCAGCGGTTTCTTTTCCTAACCATGCACTATTCCCTTTAAGAGGTATTAACCCAAAAATATTAAATTCATAAAGCGCTGTAACTTTTGAACTATTAATGTGATGTATGTAAAAGTATACATTTTTGTTTTTTAAAAAAGGTCAAAAATGCATTTTTGAGGTAAAACAAAGGGTCTTTAGATGATTTTGGCTCAATTGCAGCATTTTTTACCTAAAACTGAATTTGCTATGTTGTCCACAGATTTTTGAGCCAATTTTTTTTATTGTTTGGTAAAAATTCAACAAATCAGCATTTTTAGTGAAATTTGATACCACAAATAGATTCTCTGACTCATTTCATTTCCAAAATTGTATAATTTTATATACATCACATTATTAATAGTTCAAAAGTAACATCGCTTGATAAATTGTATCCTTAACCTTGTTGTTGGCTGGTTATTTACCTTCGGAGCACCATACATATCATTTTCAATACCTTTTAGGACAGTGAAATTAACTAAGTAATCATGTTAATAGCATGGTTCTTATTTACTGATCATGATTAAGAATAAAAGATGAAGACGACACACCTATTTTAATGATCTCAATATCATAATGGTATCTGAAATATGTCCCCCAAATGAATTGATCATTAATAATATCTGCAGAGGTCGTTACCATGCCTAATGAAAATGTTGATTGACACATATTACAGGGTGGCCCATAAATATTAAGGAAAGTACTTTTCAGACGGTCAACAACAAAACTTAAATTGGGAAGACATTTGAGGACTTTTTATTTATTTTTACATATTCTTATTCTATAACATCATAATTATATCATGCAAATGCTTTGAAAATAAAGCTCTAGATTATGACATTTCATATAGGGGTCATTTAATATAACCCTAATATAACTCTAGAAGAAGAACCCCCTAACCAGGTTTTTAACCGGGATCACAATTTTTGAAGAGCAAAACACCAACTAAATCGCCCTGGGAATCAATCCAGGTACCCTCCGCACATCGGCCCGTCGTCCCACCCACTAAGCCACGACCCTCAGCACACGCAGTATACCACGCTCACTATATAGGCGCGGTTGATAACCTCATCGAAAACCCGTCCACACGCACGCGCTTGGAGATGGCTAAGAAGTAGTGTTTTTTAGTGTTAATAAATAAAATGGTTAGAAGCCGTTTCTTCACACCCAAGTATATGGCAGTCATGCATCATTGCATTTCTAAGTGCACTTTTGTTGATTGGGTCTAGTCATGCTTATGGAATTGTGATGAAAACAAAAAAGGGCGGAAAGCTGTCAATTCACTTTAAACTATCGCTATATTCTGTGTTGACTGTCATTTGCTATTCTCAAAACATAATGTAGCTGAGACTTAATGAAAATGTTTTAAACATTAATGAGGAAATCCAAAAAATGTGCATTAGAAAGAAAAGGTCTTACTGCTGACTAATGCTTCAGGTACTGCGCATCCCCACATAAGGTTTTAATATTGTAAAGTGGACATTTTTGCACGTGACCGGGTTTGAGACCCTGTGTATTTTTAAGGTCATTGTTAATTTAATTCACGCCAGTTTGTCCGAGTCTATATATATTATTTATTCTGATAAAGGTTGTAGCATCGGTTATTTTGCTTAACTATACTGTCACAAATATGGCAACTTCCTTGACACTTTTCTCAAACATGAATATTCAAATAGCATACATACAATTGTTTTGTATTTAGATTTGATGGGACCAGACCAGAGCAAAAACACACCACATAATTGCCGTATTAAATGAAAATAAGAAAGAGATTTTAAGAAGTTACAGAATTATATGAGCTACTCCCAACTATTCAATTAACAATTGTACCGTCTGCCTCAGTAGGACGATATAAAAGACAAGTCTTGATTGCCCACAGATTTAAAAACTGTATCTTAATGCGCCACTATTTTGTTTTTTTTTCACTATGGGGACAAATTTGGAGGTATGTCGGTATTTTCGGAAAATGCTCATGAGCAAAGTGTCATCGATTTTTCTGCGCATTTCAAACCTGCCAATGTGGAGAGAGAAAGGCTCCAAAGTGTCATCGCTTTTTCTGCGCATTTCAAACCTGCCAATGTGGAGAGAGAAAGGCTCCAGTACGCGAACACGGTGCCTTCGTTCTTTTTTGCGCAGTTTTGAAAAATCCAGACATAACTCCAAATTTCCCCCCATAATGGACATTCAAAATGGCGCCCATTACACGTAAAGAGACAGGGCAATACATTTTATACCGAATCTAGTATTTAAATCATATGTGATTGGCACATAGGTTGTGTGAAGATTGAGTTCAAATGACTTGGTAATGTTTTTCTCCAAAGTTTGCGACACATTTCAGTTGCTAAGTATTTCTTGATCTCAAAATGTTGCCCACCTTTACTCCCAAGTCTTCATGCGGCTGCATTTGTTTTATACAATAAATTTGATATACACTCCTCAAAATAAGTAACTGATCAGGTGATGAATATACTCTTAACTCTAAAACTATTGCTCCTACATAAAAATATTAGTAATAAGATGTAAAGAAATTACCTCTCTTTAATTTGAGACATTGATCACAAAGATTGGTTAATAATTAAGAATGATACATTGAAAAGGATAGAACAAAGTGCAGTTTACATTTTCACACTTTGGGTTTTGAACACGCAGGACAGTGTGACAGGTATGTGTATGGGATGCATTGATCAATTGAAGCATCCCCCAATCCTCATCTTACTACCGACCCATGAGTTGTTGCTACCAGTTACTCAATAATATAAGCCAGTTGCTAGTCCGAGGCTGTGTTGTGTAGAAGATCAAAATGTTAAAATGAAAAAGCAGACTTTGTTTTGGTTTTGGGCGGGCACATAATTGAGTTAATATCTATTCAATCTTAATGTGTAATATCTCAAATTAAGGAGAAGAAATTTCCTTACAAATTTATAATTTAATATTTCTATGTAGGAGCTATAATGTTTATAATCTGGTCAGTTGCCTATTTTGAGGACTGTATCGCGAGCCTTTCACCTTTAAAATAAAATTTAAAACATACCAATTTAGTGATATGTCGTCACATGGTTATTGTCCTGTGTGCAATTTGTGATCAATTATTGCTCCTGGAATAATGACACCTGAGTGCTGAAATTTTCAGACATGATAATGTGCGTAATGCACTGAAGCGGCGGTGTATGATTAATGTTGTTTATTACATTTTTATAAAAATACCAATATATTTTAAAAAGGACACGTGCAACACATTTTGTCTTGTCTAAAAAGGCTGATGTACTATACAGTCTTGCTCTTCTGTAAGGCAAAAAAATAAAATTGTTATGTTGTCCTCGACCGCCCGCTCGTAAGATTAAGGGCCGCTCAGATTTTTTTTTTCAGATTTAAAAAAAAAAAGAACAGATTTTTTTTTTTCCAGCTTTTTCCAGTTTTTTTTCCCAGTTTTTTTTCAGATTTTTTTAAAAACAGTTTAAATGGCTTTGAATATTAAATTAAGTGTTTATAACATATATGTGCGACTCTTAAGAGTCATTTCAACTTCTTGTTGGCTGAACTTTGAGCTTCCGCTGGTAAAATAAAATTTAAAATTTAAAATAAAAATAAAAAAATCCGCCCGCCCACCCCTCCTCTCTAAAAGTTGTGGAGGACAACATAACAATTTATTTTTTTGGCCTAATGTTGCCATCTGCCAGGGTCTTAGCTAGGGTTTTGAAAGTTGTTCGTCCAAATTTGAACACTTCATACATCTTGTCATAAAACATGTAAAAGGCCCCATTTTTAATGACATAAAGATGCTTACAAGGCAATTAAAACACAATCTACAGGTCAACACAGGTTTCGCTTATTTGAGATATTTTTTCTTCCAAAATTTGCCACAAACTGTTAGAAAAATCAGTTGTGATTTAGCGATCACTGCTAGTCTATATTTAAAAATAAATACATTTTTTGAAAATGTCATTTTTTTTACAAATATTAGTCGAAAATCAAAATTTTCATTTTTCATTTTTTTTATAAGTGTTGAGAAAATAAAAAATACTCATCAAAATATTAAAGATTTTGTTCCCCGTTTTGGTTACCACAACAAGTACATCTCATTTTACTTTTGGTACCTGAAAAAAGGCCAAGTGAGAAAAAACAAACAAATAAAAAAACGCCTTTTCCCGACCGACCTACCTAACTTATAAAAGTGATCTATGGACAATCAAACAAACAAAATGTTGGCCTAATGTGTGTCTGTCTGTCTTTCTGACAAGTCTCTCAATGTGTGCACACCATCCAGATTTAAAAAGATTACTTTACAGATCGAAAAATAATTTGTGATTTAGCGATCACTGCCCGTCTATATTTAAAAATAACTAACTATATTTTTATTACATTTATAACTAATAACTAACTATATTTGTATTACATATAAATGACTAACTTTATTTTTAGTACATTTATATATACTCTCCCTATTATATTGCTTTATCTATGTAACATAAATGCTCCTTTTTATATTACCTCTATTCATTAACATTTTCCCATGGGGTTGTTGACTTGTGATAGCTCACATATCAATATGTACAGTTGACTTCATATTATTTTGCAATTATTTTGCTTCGACTTTGTATTGATATGTTGTATATGTAAAACAAAATAATCTTGTAATCTCGTAAATCTCGTAATTTTTAAGTTATTTTTGTCATAATTTATCTTATCTTTTGTTCCCTTGCAGAAAATACTGTTGTTATAATCTAATATTCTGAGAATTATGAAGATAAAATTGTCATAATTTGTCTGACATTTGTGTCTTCTTTTACCTGCAGACAAAGCGCCATCTCAGAGTTTGGGAATTACTTCATGAGCATTCTGAACATGCCAATCTGATTGTAATGTAAGTACTGCTATTAATCGTTGTTCTTCAGATAAGGCCAAAAAAAGGTTTGTGTTGCCCTCACAAGCCTAAAATCGGGAAGGTCGGCCGGCCTGATTTCTTTTCTTTTTTCCGTTTATTTTTTAGTATACCAAATCATACATTTTATACCTATTATTTCAGTCAACATGAGTGAAGGTAAATTCATACTGGCTGTATTTTCTACCCAATGGTGAATATTTTCTTGAAGTACACATCCATGAAAACGGAAACTGCTTGAAAGTATGGAATATCCACATATTAAATTGTATGCTGAATTCAAGACAACGATGGAGAGGATGAGACTATAATAAAAACAATATACTACCGTACTGGCGCGTGTATAGTCCCATACTCGATTTAAGTCCCACCCCCTAATTGAGCTTATATCTCAGACTAGGATGGGCACCCGTCTTAAGTCCCAGGGGTAAAAAGTAGGGTACAAGTCTTAGAAAAATTACTTTCAGTAACTCAGCTGGACACAAACATCATTGAACTTTATTAAAAGTAGGCATGAGTTATCCCCGTGCAATTTCTCTTACGTGACACAGATCATTCTATTTGTGCGTATAACGGGTACCTGTATCATCCCGCACTCCGTGAGAGTCTGGGAGTAGAAATCATCCCGGCTATAACCTGCAGAGTGCATAAAACCAAGTGTAGCGTTCGATTTAACTGGCGTAGGATCTCAAAATGCGACACACTTTTGAAGATTTGCCATGCTATTGCACACATATTTAGTAAAACTGACGCAAAAAGATTCCCTACTTGATATTTGAGCACGTACCATCAAAGCCAAACCAACAAAGATGGAGTTTCATCTTTATATAACTAGAAAAAGTATGATAAATCCTGAATTATCGGCAGTTAATATTTCGTTTTCGTTAGAGTCAAAATTGCCATTGCTTTACGCGTAGGTGCGCAGAATTTTTTCTGTTGGTTTTAAATTAACAAAATGGCGGATTTTTGCGCAAGTTGGAGAATGTTATAATCATGACGTCACTTCTGATGCTACGAAGTGTTACGAAAAGGAGCCAATAAAAATGACTTTGAATCAAACTAGTGGTGCACCACGGATACAAGGAATCATAACAAAATGGCGCGCGATCGTAAAAAGATGTAAACAATTATGAAATCCATCGTGACTCGTGAGCGAAATAATGCCTGTATTTCCTTGTGTTTTGTTACTTAAATTTGTTAGTTGAAATTGCAAAATCTAGATTTAAAATCTAGTGTAATTTATGTATATTTTGGGGTAAAAAAGGGTGGGACTTATATATATATACGTGTCAGTACGGTAGTTGCATTTTCTTTCTCGTGCGTGGAGTACAAACCATAGCTTGTTGTTTGGTTTTCTGGGTTTCGTTGGCTTTTACACACCAACCAGAAGATAGGTAAAAATAGTGTTGAAATATTTAAAAAATCGTTAAAAATAAATAAAAAATCGTAAAAAAACCAAAAAACATAATAATAATTTTTAAAAATCTTAATAAAAAAAAGAGAAAAAAATGAATAAAAAAACCTGACCCAGCTGGATGAGGGCAACACAACTTCTTTTTTTTGGCCCAAGAGTCAATGATCCCTTCACCCATCCATGACATTAATAATTGTTTCTCTCTATCCATGAAAAATATTGTAAATTTGTATCATTTGTAATGAGAAATATTATATTATTACTATGATATTTCTAATAACAAGACAAAATTAATGTTTTTGATAAAAGCCTCACAAGTTGTAATAAAGGTTAAATGCCATTTTTACAATTTAACAAATCGGATTGTTTTGCTGATATGTATTGGATTATATTTATGATGACGTATGTTGGTGGGTGGTGGGGTTTTTTTGTGGAGGGAGGGGGGTTCGGTGATGTTTTTGGTTTGGGTTGGGTTGGGTTGGGTTTGGGTTTGTTTTTGGTTACTTTGGGGTTGAAGTTGGGTGGGTTTTTCTGGGTTATTTTTTTGTTGGGGGAGGTGTGGAATTTCATTTTTTGCAAATTTTACGGATAGATAGTTTCCCCTTTTTTACAAATTAGAAGCCAAATTGGTTTAGTTTGGTTTGGTTTAGTTTAGTTGCTTTTGGTTTGGTTTGGTTTGGTTTGGTTAGGTTAGGTTAGGTTTGGGTTTGGGTTTTTGTTTGTTTGGTTGGTTGGTTGGTCAAAGGGTTGGTTGGGTTGGATTGGGGGGGGGGGGGGCAGGTGTGGAATTTCAGTTTTTGCACATTTTTCAGATAGATAGTTTTTTCCCCCTTTTTTACCAATCTAGAAGCCAAATTGTTCCTTAAAAAATGGTGCACATCACGCTCCATGTCAGTATATTTAATCTCTACTTAGAATCCTGTCGAAGAATTACCCACTACTCTTGTCCAAAACATATCATATTTAATGAATTTCAGTGGAGTGCAACACTAATTAATCACCTTCAGTAATCCATGGGCGACCTGTAATAGCTGCATGTATAAGACGATGTCATGGACCACCATTAACTTGATAGTTATATTGATACATGATAAATTGCCTAGATACACTGGATTATGTTTTTTCTCGTGAAGCCGAGTGGTTAAAGCATTGGCATATTATGCCAGTGGTCCCCGGGATTAATCTGAGCGGCATTATTTTGCTTCATTGATTTTCGTTAAAGTTATCTCTATCTCTGTATACTTATTTGTTTCTGAGGCTATGTTATAAAAATCATTTGTCTCAAAGCTCCTGCGCGCGTTAGTTAATTGATTGGCGTTTTTCAAAACAAACAAAATCCCAAATGTTCACAGATTTTTTTCAGATTTTCATTGATCACATCATTTTAAATACAAAGGTCATTTTTATAAGGATTTCAATATTATATATTTAAAAAATAAAAAAATAAAAAACCCGCATTCCGCATTAGGTTTTGAAAAACTGAAGAGCTTTGAGACAAAAGATTTTGTTAATATAGCCTCATCAAGATTGTATTATTTGAACCATATTTAGAATGCAGTTGAGAGTTAATCCACTACTTGTGTAAATAAAGAAATATAATAATATGTTTTAACCTGTCTTCTCGCCTGTTTTTTTTCTCCATTATAGCACCCTACCAATGCCCCGTTTGGGAACTGTAACCCCCTACATGTATATGGGCTGGCTAGAGATGTTATCAAAGGATCTACCCCCTATAATGTTGATGAGAGGCAACCAGACTAGTGTGCTAACCTACTACTCATAGTGAATGGACGGATCTACCTGCCACAAAAGGTCATCAACCTCCCATGTTAGGTCGTACGCCTCCCATATAAGCTGCCAATACCCTGTGTGGGTACCTTATCTTACCTAAGATATTATCGTATGGATCTACCCCTTTATTAAACGTTGACCAGTACAGTTATCAACTTTTCAAAGTAAATTGGCAGATCTACCATCACATCAGACAAAAACCTCCCATTTATGGGCACATATCTAAATAATGTCATAAACAGTCCACATAAGGGCACAAATTCTCCATATATGGGCACATAACTGTCATACAAGGAAGAGCACTCTGCCGCTATTCATGATGCATGAATTATGCAGTGTGTATACCCTATTATTCAAAAAGTGTACTGTAAAAGCTGAAATTTTCGCGGTGGTTTTATTTTCACGCTTTTTGCACAAAATATTTTTCCGCAAAAATTATAACACGCGAAAATATTGTTTTCAACATTCATGCAATGCATCCAGAAGGTCACCCGTGAAAAAAAACAATTCGCGAAATGTCTATGATATCAAAATGCGCGAAAATATTGGCATTTACAGTACACCCATCCATGTAAGGACACACATTACTCATGTAAGGACACACATTACTCATGTAAGGACACACATTACCCGTATATTGTTGGTGCACATAGGGCACACATTTTCCCATGTGGATATGTATTATGGTATACAGTCATCAAAAAAGTAACTATACAGGTAATGGGCTTCTAACTAAAAAAAATATATATATCCTACCTAAAAATATTAAATCATAAAAATGATAAAAATTGGATTGTCACTTCTTCAATATTCAACCGATCCTAGCGTGCAATATCTCATATTGAAGAAGATAAATTTCTCAACAACTTTACAATTTAATATTTTTAGGTAGGTTATATATTTTTAGAGTTAAAAGTCCATTTATTACCTGTATAGTTACTTTTTTTGATGACTGTATACAGTAGTTTCCTTTAGCCATAGTATTTAGTGTACAACTCATACATGAATGGAATAGATGAATGACCTACCTACCTCGTAAAAGTATAATCTGATTTTAGGATTCATTTAGAGACCTTTTTTCGAACCCATTGTTATTGAGCTCCGTAGCTTTTGAGGTCATCGCGACCCCTTTATTCAGCGTAGTGTTTACTTCCCTCCACTTGTCACATGACCGCCTTTTGGCACTTGTCACACGACCGCCTTTTGGCACTTGTCACATGACCGCCTTTTGGGTGATCAAATGACAGCAGGCCATCATATATGGCGGGTCGTGATGACCTCGAAAGCTACGAAGTTCAACAACCATGGTGCGAAAAAGGTATCTAAATTAATCCTAAAAATCATGATCGAACCCATGTCAGTCTACATGCTGCTATAATCTAATTGATAAATGAAAGGATAAAATAGAAAAGCGAGTGAATGCCCGAAATATCAATGAGTGCCAATCATGGTGGGGAAAGGGGATATATCCTCCACTCACTATAGTTTATTCGGTCCCAAATTGGCGAGATATATGCATTTTTTTATCTCTCCGTGCGCAAAAGTAATCCAAGCGCAATCGTGCAATTTTGGTTGCACATATAATGCCCAGTACGCTTCTGTATTCATTTGCTGTTCAGAGGCATGTCAATTTGGAGCTCATCAAACTATAGTCTCCCCAATCAACCCCACTCCTTCCAAATTTAGGCATACATTAGTGTCAAGATTTGTTGTCACAAATTTGAGTTGCCACTTGCTCTGGTGTTGGTGTAGCCGATTCAGTCAAAACACATGCAAACATCATGAATGGTTATTCTTTTCATATAGAAATAGTATTTTTCAGTTAGCAACCTGCTGCAGCCTACATACAAAAGATTGATCAATGACCAGATTAGTTTGGAAAGTCATGATTGATAACCTGCCATTTTCTTCAGACAGACATTTTTCAACTAACTACATGTATAAGCCACAGCCTACAAAAGATTCATAAATCATCAGCTTAGTGCAAAAAGGCGGATTATCCTGGATATAAGTCTGCACTGAATTAACCTTGGGTAACAATATAACCTTTTCTACTGGGCAGACTATAACCCATTTGTTTTTCACAAAATTGTTTTGAAACATTTACAAAAGTTTTTGAAAAATGTTGATATTTAAAATGAAAAAAAGAAAGAATAATTTACCACATAAGTCTGCACTGAATTAGCCGTAGGTAACCAAATAACCTATTCTACTGGGCAGACTGTAACCCATTTGTTTTTTACAAAATTGTTTTGAAACATTTACAAAAGTTTTTGAAAAATATTAATATTTAACAAATTTAAATAAGAATACCTTACCACATAAGTCTGCACTAAATTAGCCTTAGGCAACCAAATAACCTTTTCTACTGGGCAGACTGTAACCCATTTGTTTTTACAAAATTGTTTTGAAACATTTACAAAAGATTTAAAAAAAAAATGATATTTAAAAAAAATAAAAAGAATACCTTACCACATAAGTCTGCACTGAATTAACCTAAGGTAACAAAATAACCTATTCTACTGGGCAAACTAACTCATTTGTCTTTTACAAAATTGTTTTGAAACATTTACAAAGGTTTTGGAAAAATATTAATATTTAACCAAATTAAAAAAGAATACCTTACCACATAAGTCTGCACTGAATTATCCTTAGGCAACCAAATAACCTTTTCTACTGGGCAGACTGTAACCCATTTGTTTTTTACAGTTTTTGAAAAGAGTTCTCAGCATTATCTGACGTCGCCGTAGGATATAGACTTAAGAAATCCTACATTTACAAAATGTTGATATTTAATATTTAAAATCCTTACACAAAGGGTACCTGAAAAGGGTTACTTACACAAAGGGTACCTGAAAAGGGTTACTTACACAAAGGGTACCTAAAAATGGTTAAGCATCAAAATAATTGAAATCTCTAGCCCTTTTAGGAAGTTATGCCGGCCTTGTGAAGTAAACTGTAACAATATCATTAAAGCTACCTGTTTGTTGAAATCTTAACAGAGACAATGTCCGTATTTTAATAACCATAGCGATATATACAGGGTTTAAGATACACAGTGAAATATTTGTGAAATTGTTTTTAGTCATTTCATTATGTGCAAATCAGTGCAAAATTAAGTTATTTATTCAAATCATGAAATCTACTAATCTACTATGTTAAACATGAAGAAAGATCCATTTGTTTAATTTCCACCGCAATAGTGAGACAGAAACTGTTTCCAATAGATCATTAGAAAAAATTAGAAATATACCTGATTTGAAGTACAAAGCAAGTTTGGTAAACCATATATGAATGTGGAAAGATTAATTTTAAGTTATAGTTATTTTGTAAAACGATGGAATACGGTCACATATATGATTTTGAAATACAGGCATTCCATTTTCACAAGATTATGAGTGGGGAACTGTTTTAAATGTTACACAAAATATCACATTTGTGAAATCACGCTTTTGGAATGTGCCGTACATTTTCATTCAGTGGGTATCTAAATAGGAATGGACGCATTGACCAATCAAAGATTCAACACAGTGTTCTAGTAGTGGCGCCAGTCTGAAAATGTATCCACATGGCACTCAAATCTTTTTGGGTAAATTTCGTTATGTATTTCGGTATCGATGTACTATGGTATATTAATTTTATGTCCGGTATGCTTGCATTTTCTTCGACACTCTCAGTCACAAGAAATTGTAAGCAATATTCAATTTTAACATTGTTAATGTTTTGAGAACGATAAGGCAAAAAAAAAGGAAAATTGTTGTGTTGCCCTCAAGTGCCAAAAATCTTGAAGTCTGATCGGTCGGTCGGTTTTCCTTTTTCTACTTTTTACTTCTTCTTTTTACTGACAAATATTACTGACAGACCGTGGTTCATGACAAGACAAAATTGGTAAATGTCAATTTTACTAATGTTACTATAGTGATAATAGTTTAAAAGCAATCTATTTAAGCAAACTTATTCATTTCAAGCAAAAAAAGAGTAATATTTTGACAAATCAGGTAAAATTTAAATTTAAATTTAAAAAAAAAATGCAACCCTGATTTTTGAGATGTTAGGGTCGGTCGTTGAGGGCAACACTCACACACAAAAATGCCTTGAACAGTTGTGTGTGAAAATTACTCTTTAAAAAGTGTTTATTTTTATGTTTTGCTCAATCTAAATTATTTCTTGTCCTAAATGTTTTATATGTAACTGTGTTTGCGAAAAAATGTCACTGCCAAAATACAGCAGCACAAAAAAGTCTCCTTTTCCACTTGAGTATTAGATATATTTATCAGTATCATATTTGTTTTACACAGAATGAAATTCTCGAAAATATGAAGCCTCCAAAAAAATGCAACCAAATTTGAGAACTGACCCCATTTATTTTGAAACACATTTTTATTCATGGTGATGTTTCACGATTTTGTGTCAAACTTTTAAATTAGACTTGCCGGTACTTAACCTTAAACCTAACCATGGCAGGTATACCCTAACCGTAACTATATAAAATATTGATTTAAATGTCTAACTATGATAGTATTAGGCCAAACATAAAGTTTGTTTCCAGTAGAAAAAACTGAGAAATTATTGTAAGGGCGCCATCTTTTGTCAAAAAGATGGCGATTGGCAACATGGCAAACACGGAAATGAAAATCCGCAGCGAAAGTCACATTTTAGCGAGCATAAGAGTAGCAAAAATGCACAGATTTGAAGAAGAAGAAGAATACAAAATTTAAAAAAATGCATTTCGCATTTGACTTTTCTGGCTTGCTACTGAAGACAAACTTTTTTTTGTTGGGCTTATTAAGCCTCGGTTTAATTTGCTTTCCAATGGGCGCACATCACAGTAGGTTGAGCTCGCATACTTTTATGGGAGGTCAACCTATCTCTCTCTCAACACGGTCAAACAGACATCTGTGGTGCGCATTACGTAAGCTTGACCCACCGCTCTGATTGGTTCCCGCAATGTTGGGAGTTTTCAAGCATGCGCAGTGAGCTGATCGGAGTGCGCCCTCGTGTGTCTGACTGTGACCAGGAGAATATGTGCCATAGACCATTTCAAATCCGAGAATATACGATCGGTTCCGAATGTTTCCGATTAGCCGAGTGATTTGACGCTCGGTTACATGACCTGTCAGCTCACAGGTCATGGCCATGTGCCGGAGAAAAACAAACGTGTTTTTCACCCGTCTGCCCGTGTGGTAGATTGCGCTGGTGTTGGTGATAGATTGTATCCCTCACAAAGTTGATGTTGCGGAATTTCAGTAACAAGAACGGTGAAATGAAAGAGATTTGGGGTAATATTTTCACTTTTTACCGTCTGCTCGATACATTTGGAATTTGCCCGTCAACTCCATTGTTGACAAAAAAACCAAAATAGTCTCGTTCCACGTTTTACTTCTCATGTGTTCACGCGTGTATGTAAACATAGTAAATCAACCAACTAGGATAAGGCTGTGAATGCGATCAACTGTTGCGAAGAACGCGCAACGCACCTACTCCATGTGACCTGTTTTTCTGAAGATTTCCGATCTCAATTTGAAATGGTCTATAGGCGGCGGGTCCATAGCATGTTTCATCCCATAATGTGTATCCTCACCCATAATGCATTGCAATGTACCCACAATGCATCGTGATAAAATGTAATTCATTATATGCGCTGCTGTCATAAATAGCAGCTTTTGAAACACTTATTGCAAAATTCAACAGTGTTTCTGTTCGTGTGTGTGTCAAGCGTATATTCATTGGCGATTTGAATCGTAACTATTATATCTAGGTATGTATTACAAAAATGTACATATTTTTAAAAACTTTATTTTATTGACATAAATATGTAAAAAGTGTATTCAATATTCATGTATATATAATATGATTAGACAGACCAGGGATAGAACATGACTTTGAAATTGGTTTGGTATAATGTGCTGATAACAATTGGGTTGCCCTTTTATTCATTTTTTAAAAATAAATCCCCCCCCCCCCTCTTCATAACCATGTTGAACGATTGGACTATATCATTGTAGAATGCTGGTGTTCTTTTTCATAAATATGGAGTCCATAAGCAGGCAAGCTTAAAAAAGGGGGTAAATTGTTTAAAAGTTGTGATATTTCTTTTTACTATTTTGGACAGATTTGAAAATAAAAAATGATGTGGTCAGTAGTTTTGATAAAAGTCAGTCTGATTATGTCAAATAAACTATATTTGTAATGCCAATTGTTGAAAAGTAACACTTTTGCTGTTTGTAGTCCGGTTACCTTGCTCTGTGCAGTGAAGTCACAGCATACTTTAGCTTTATACCACATTTTCATACATGTGTTGTGATCTTTATTCGGGATGTCTATGCCAAAGGTTTACATATGCGAGTGTGACTCTTCAATAAGTTATATCATGTTCACAATTTGAAGAGCTACTCTATGGATTTAAGTAGTATTTGTAGTCTCCACTGTCATCCATTAAGAGGATAAAGTGTACTTTAGGTCTCGGGTGTTACATAGTAGAATGCAGTGTTACAACTCTTATGATAGCCATAAGGCGACTCAAAAAACACCCCCCGTTTTACGGGCGAACAGACGGACCTTTCAAGTCAGTCGGTCGGGTTTTTTATATTTTGTAATTTTTTTAAATTATTTTGTAGCTAAAATGTCATCAAAATCGAGAATTTAAAAAAAATTGTCAACAAAAATTATTGACAGATTTTCGGTCAAAAAACGGCTGATTTTGCATGATTTGAAAAGGAAACAAATCTAAACCAAATTCTTGATAAAGGCAAAAAGTGGGTCGGTCGAGCCCGTAAAGCAGGGTGGTTTTTTTCCTCACCTAATGACGCACTTTATTTTGACAAACACTTGATACATTCCTTGGTCCAATGGTACACTATATCCATCCATTATGTATTTGATCTGGGAACACCTGCTGAATGCAGCATACATGTTTGCTAGTCTAGCTACAAATCTTCCATCAAACAGGCTTGTGTACAGTCTAGCATCATATCCATGGATGTGTATTGCATTGGGCATTTGCCCCCTGATTTGTTACACACCATAAGTGCCTTATATAGTTTCTTCTGCTGTAAACTGCAAATATTGGAACACCCCCGCCCCCCTTGGTTACACCACTGTGAATGTATGAAATGATATAGAAATCAATTTCTGAAATGCGGTCATATTTTGAAAACTTCCGGGTTTATGCACACGCCCCCGCATGTTGTGCACCCATTAGTGGAATTATGCCCATAGCATTATGACGCTGACTATAATTTGAAGTTATTATGTGAGAACACTAAATACTTATCACCAGGGTTATAGCTATGCCGGTCGGGCGTACCGGCACTTACGCTGGCCGGCCGGCACTCTTTAAAAAAAAGGTATTTTTAAAAAACAAAAACAAATATTTTGTGGATATGAATCATCAAACTGCCTCATAAAACAAGAAATTATGTGGCAGGAACCCTCAAAGTACATTAAAAAAACTAAAAAACATTATGAAGGCCTCTGGACCCCATGTCATGATCCACTGCACTTCCTTTGCTAACCTTTCACCGTTCTCCGTCAGTAAGATTAGCCAGCACTCAATCTGGCCTAGCTATAACCCTGCTTATCACATATGTTGTAATAATAATGGTTACTGTTCTAGTAATAAAGCCATGTGGGCTGTATCCGTGTTCCAATATCTGTGTGTAAACTAAACACGTTTTTCAAGCAATATAACAGTTACACGGTAACATAGTTGTATGGTGTAGTGTAGTGATCGATAGATTAGTTAAAGATAATTCACGTTTTTAGTATTTTAAAAATATAATATATTTATTAAAAAAACATGCTATAGAATGCGATAACTTTTTAAAGCATAAGGCTATGTATTTGTGTATGTATAAATCAATGAGAAAACCTTTTCAATACTGTAGTCGATATCATGAAGGGCATTTCTGTTAAATAGGTATTATTGCGTCAAACTAGCAACGGTACCAAAGTGAGATAGTAGAAATATGAATGGGGCCAAGACATATGTTTATGAATTATGAAAATATTCTTTCAGCTTCTTTTGGCGGTTAAGGGTAGATGGTATGTGTGTTTCATTTGTTGACTCTGTGTTATGTGATTATTGGTCTCCTGTTACAAATTGGTTCAAAACATTATGAAACTAAAAGTATTCTTTTTTCAAATTTAACAAATGACAATTTGATAGTGTTTCTTTTCTTCTTCTTCTTCAAAAGTTGTGGAATAATTTAGTCAAAGCTACATATGTACGAAGCTAAAATGTCAACATAAGATGACGGAAAAACTACCCTGTTCTATGTTCTACTAGCAAATGGACCTCCCAGGTAAGGTCGGTTGGTTGGTTGGGAGTTTGTTGTTTTTAAAAAAAAATTCTAGAAATGTGCTGCACCGAGCCAGATTTTTGTTTAGGGGGTGCCCGTAAATATTTTGTTGAGGAGGGGGATACATTTTTTGAGGGGGGGGGGGGGGGGGTGTTGGGTTGGCGTCCCCAAACTGGCGATTGGATTACTTTTCAAGCAATTTCAAAATATTTCACACACATTTTAAACAATTTCAACATTTTCTAAAAAATATGGTTCGGTCAGGCCCGTAGAACAGGGTTTTTCCGTTGCCTAAGTCAAAATATTTTCACATATGCTACAAATTCCCACACAAATTGATCGTTTTCGTCAGTAATCTTTTTCTTACAGAATTGAACTCAAGGCAAGATGGATGCCATTACCATGAATGTATTTTTGTTAGTCTACGCTTAAAATGTTTGCCTTTTTATACAATTGCAGTCAAAATATTGCTGGTGCAACGTATTGTGCCTTCGTTGCCTGCTTATATATTATATTATAAAGAAATCAACTTATTTTTAATTCTTAAAAAGTGTGTTTAAGGGCCTTTTGTTGTGTAGATTGGAATAAATAGCTATTTGTAATTATGTTTCTTTGATTAATTAAGGTGGGTAGCTGCACCCAGATGCATATATTTTTAAGATATACAAATCCATCACAGGAAATACAATCAATAGATAAGTGTGGAGGTCACCGAAGAGGTCACCGAAAAAGCCACTTAAGGGGGCTGTCAAGTGTCGTTGTATGAATTTGTCAAGCACTGTAACTTTCAAACTATTTATGTGTTGTACATAAAAGTATACACTTTTTTGAATGAAATGAGTCGGGGAATCCATTTTTCGTATCAAAAATCGTGATTTTTATATTTTTGCCCAAAAATGCCTCTTTTTTGCCTAAATTTTACAAACAACCTAACAAAATAATTTTTAGGTAAAAAATTCTAAAATTTTACAGAAAGCATCTAAATTCAATTATCTAGGAAACGTTTTTTTTTTTTGCCTTTAAATTTTTTAGTTTTTAAATTATTGACCAAAAAGTGCTAAAAATGTGAATTTTGGGATAAAATCTCTCAAAATTCACTTTTTTAGCACTTTTTGGTCAATCATTTCAAAACTAAAAATTTTAAAGGCAAAAAAAAAAAACGTTTCCTAGATAATTGAATTAAGATGCTTTCTGTAAAATTTTAGAATTTTTTACCTAAAAATTATTTTGTTAGGTTGTTTGTAAAATTTAGGCAAAAAAGAGGCATTTTTGGGCAAAAATATAAAAATCACGATTTTTGATACGAAAAATGGATTCCCCGACTCATTTCATTCAAAAAAGTGTATACTTTTATGTACAACACATAAATAGTTTGAAAGTTACAGTGCTTGACAAATTCATAAAACGACACTTGACAGCCCCCTTAAGTGGTCATCCAAGAGTCATCTAAGAGGTCACTCAATAGGTCACCCATATTCAGATTAAATTTCAACAACCATTTCAACATTTCAATGCAACAGCTATTAACTCTCATTTCCAGAAAAGTTGATAGGAAATGACCAAACTTTGAAGTGGTATTTTATGAACGAACAATTACCAAATAGCGTAGTGCGTAAAACAAGTCCAAACAGCGTCTGCTGTGTATGCGGCATATAAATTAGTTCACACACTCTCTGTATGCTGCGTCAAAAACGTCTTAGCTCGAAAATATGCACAAGTACGTCAATCGCGTATCTCATAGTTGCGTATACTCTAGGGGAAACTTGTTCGTTCAATAATTAGCAGACTATAGTTGTTGTTTTAAAAAAACATTCGTTATCCCCAATAGCACCTCTTGGCTGGTTGTAATGTGATGGATCCACATTATACTTCAGGACTAGAATAGTAATAATGAAAATGTTTTAAATTACTTGTTATTCTTGATAAAGATATAGGTCAAAGTCGCCATTTCGGTCAGCGCCTATTTTCGGTCACTTCGCCCAAATCATGTAATTAAAATGACCTCTTCGTTATAAACTGACGGCCAAAAAAACGCCGCATATAGTTGATGCCCGGTATTGCTTTAAAATGGCGACGACCGATGCAATTACTATTCGAACAATTACCGAACAATAGTTTACGCACTACGCTATTCGGTAATTGTGCGAGTATACTCTTTTACAGAGGTTTCTGCACAGTATAGGAAGATGATGATGATGATTACACGATTTTGGCGAAAGTGACCGAAAATAGGCGCTGACCGAAAACTGGTGACTTTACCCTAGACATGTTTTTTCTTTCTAAAGAGAGTCAACAATTCTATGCATCCTATATGTAGATAATCTTATCCAATATGCAAAATATTTTTAACAACCAGGACTGTCTGTCTATAGTATATTGTTTATAGACCATTCCATAATTAGGGTCAGAATTTCGTCAAAGGGTACGAGAATCCATTTAGATTCTTGCAAAGTATTTGGCGAGAATCTATGGATTCTTCTCGATTCAAATTGTTTGTTAGACAGATTATCCACAAGAATCAACTTGGATTCTTGTAACTTGGCTGGAATCTTTGCGAGAATGGATTCTCTGATTCTAATTTCTGACCCTGATAACCTGTAAATAGGACCTAACTCTTATTTAATGGTATTTTATTCTGAAAGGGCATTCTTGTAGAGAATCGTACAGTTACTTGTTTTTCAAAAATAGCCACTTAAAAGTGGCTATTTTTGAACAAGATATTTTCATGCTTTGTTGTACTTTTGGTGCGCTATTTTTTCACACTTACCCAAATTCAGGTGTTGCAAAATGCACGATTATGTGTCCTATACATAGATGGCTAGATACTTGGACGATTTATTAATTTGTTCTTATTTTTGTTAAACCATTTTGATGGGCAAACAGAGTGAAAATTAATGTTGTCCAAAAATGTCTACTTTTACAGCAACCGTGTATATTTTAAAATGTTGGATAGCTTGAGATTGGTTTCAAACGA
This sequence comes from Ophiura sarsii, assembly GCA_035610835.1. Lineage (NCBI taxonomy): Eukaryota > Metazoa > Echinodermata > Ophiuroidea > Amphilepidida > Ophiuridae > Ophiura > Ophiura sarsii. The sequence goes on from CM069452.1 coordinate 52,052,146, forward strand.
TATCACCCAAGTCAAATATATATTAGGCCACTTAAAATCAAAAATGTGTTTCTCACGTTGAGTTTTCAATTTAAACAAATTATTGAGTTTCTTACTGAAATTTTAATACTTGATAGGCATAATTGTGTATTAATCAACTACAGTCACTTTCATGTGTTTTATAGAACTCTAGGGGTCCAACTCTCATAAACCTAAGAATAAAAGGGGCCTCACAGTTTTCCTGATGCTGCTAAAAAATGCTGGCAATATAGATCTTGCATGAAAACAGCCATATTTATGTGTCAATCTAGTAAAAAGGCCAGTGCTATGAGAAACTAATAATTAATTTTAAGTGGCCTAGTCCAGGCAAAGATGGGACTAATATTTGGGTGAGTGTGACAATGAGATTGTATTACATTGTATTGTAGGAACTGAACTAAAAGTATCCAATATTATAACTATATTTTGTGCACAAAAATGCTTAACATACTGTCATTAGAAAACTTTAGAAAGATTCAAACAAACAGAATTTTAGTGACTATGTTAAAGATGGTAATTGTATAACTAAATGTTAAGTAAATACATTTTGGTGATCCCAATTTTTTAGAGATCTCCTATATGAGGTGTCATTCTAAAGCTTATTAACAAGCTCTCACAGAGTAAGTGGGTACTCTGATTATTTTGGAAAGGGATGGGAATAAGATTGCAGATATACAATGAAAATGATAATTGACTGTTTTAAGAAAGAAAATGTAACACATACTAAAGGAGTGATATTTTTGTCCAATTTTAAACCAAATTTAGGGCAATTTGCTGTAACATTTTCAAATGGGACCAACCACCAAAACAGCAGCAGTGCAGAGTATGTCAAATTCCTGCATGACTCTTGTGACCATCCATATCAGGAAATATGTGTGTTGGGGGGGGGGGGGGGGAGGGGTTATCAAATAAGAGATATTTATATAAAGAGCTTATTGATGGCTTTAAAGTGGTTTCTTGTTACAGACAGACACATTTGATTTTTGATGAAAGCAAATTGTTCCCATCAACCCGGTTTGAACTCAAACTGTATTTTTGCAGAAAACATGTCATATATGTATCCAGTATGGCCCATGGAGTTGACTTGTAATTAAACAACTATGTGAATTCATTGCCAAAGACAAAACCCACCACATAGTGGCAAAGATTTTGCCAACCAAAAGTTATAAACACACACTTTTCCCATGGCATATCCCTAATTCTGTACACTTGGAGCATTTTTATCGCTCTTAAATCATACCCTATAGTCATGTCACACTTAGTTAAATCAGTACATCAGAGTTCTACTTGGAAGAGTATTGCCCCAAATTGTGGCTTATTAGCTCCAACTCCAGTAAACAAACAAACATTATATAACAAAAAAAACAAAAAACTAGTATTTTATGGAAATTACCATCAAACAGATTTCTCATGCAGTTTATTCATACATACCCTTCTTGACGGTCTTACAATGCACTCTCTTCTAAATTATCGAAGAAAACACACAAACAAACAAAATGTAGCCCACAGGCAAAATTGTAAGCAGATTTGAAACTTTTTTGGAACTTTTCCGAAATCTTCCAAATTTGATTTTTTAATTTTTTAAATGCAATTAAATAAAAACCTGGATAACCCATCCCCTCAAAAAAGACAAAACAAATTTACACTGCTTGGAAATTAAAAGGTTTGACCACTCAAAGATTTATTTATTTTAAAATATTTTTTGGGGGTGGGGAGGTCCCAGAGATTTTCTAGTAAAATAATGCAAAAGAAAAACCAGTGTAGTCTGACAAGATAATTTTATATATCATACATCGGACAAAAAATATGGATAAATGTTGTGTTTGGACCTTGGGCTAGATCTAGGAACACATTCTTGCAGACAACCCGTATTTAATTGCCTACCTGGATTAAAATTATACATTTGGTTGTTAGTGATAATTATGATGATGATAATGATAATAATAATAATGGAATTAATAAATCATCGGTTGTATTACAAACTGTCATTTTGTGGTAATAATGGAGCTTCATTTGTTGTTTATGAAATTAAATTTAACCCAATTTGTCAACAAAATTGACGTGTCAATAAATCACCCGAGCGATAAAATGTATTCAACATGATTGTGTTGATGTTGCACAATGTTGCACACATAAGGCCTAAAAAAAAAGAAGTTTGATTGGCGTAACCCGACCGACCCTAAATACATCGCCGACCCTGAATATTTGAAAAAATAAAATAAATAAAATAACAAAATAAAATATATACGGTATATATTATACGGTATATATAGGCCTATTTATAAAAATTGAACAAAGTATAAAGTTTTTATTATTTAAAACTTCAGAAACTTGTACTCATAAAGTCTGTTGGTTTCTATAAATAAAAATAAAAATGTTTAAAGAAAAAGGAATTTTTGCCGTCTCTTCATTTGTGTGTACTGCTGTCTTTTAAGTGTTCAAAAGTAGGTGATTTAAAAAAATAAAATTTAAAAAATCCCGACCGACCTACCCTATTTGTTTTGGTCATGTTACGCCAATCAAACTTTTTGTATTTAGGCCTAACACATGGATATACAGCGTGTCCCAAAAAAACTGGGTTCAAAAGTTTGCGAGCTTATAACTTAAAAAGTAGGAAACATGGATAGTTCGTATTTAGAGATATCAAACAAAATATACCTGACCTTAATTGGTTAAACTCTGTGATCAATGCAATATAAATATTTTGAAATACAAAGTTTTTAATAGAGCGTGGTCAAAACCCATTTGTCCCACTTTTCAAGGAACACCCCGATGTGTTGCAATTGCGTGCGCATTGTTGTGCCTTTTGCCACAGTTTTGCATTTGCATTCATTCTTTACAAAGACTAAGGCAGTAAACAAAATTATCTTGGTCATATTGCAATAATACAAGTTTATTATTTACATGAACATTGAAACAAAATGTTCTTTATTAAAGTCCGAGTTATTGTTAAGTTCTATCGGAGAATAAACCCCTGCCAGGAATACTACACATAGCGCACAGTTTGCAACGCATGGATCGTTTATTCCTTAAATCGGGACAAATGGGTTCTGACCACGCTCTATTCAAATCTTTGTATTTCAAAAAGTTTACATTGGATTGGTCTTCAAATTTACCCAATTAAGCTTGGGTATATTTTGTTTTGATATCCTTAAATATAAACTATCCATGTTTCCTACTTATTTCGTTATAAGCTCGCAAACTTTTGAACCCATTTTTTTGGGACACGCTGTACCATTTCCAATTCATACACTTAAAGTTGTTACGAACCAATATTAAGAAAGCAGGAAACTAAATATGCGAAGTGCATTGAAAGTGTCTAATTGCACTCCGCGTGTGCGATGCCCACACTACTCGCTTTTTTTAGATTCGTTGTTCACGCAGCATGGGTTCGCTGATTTTAACTGTGGATGAAATACAAATGTACGAGGGGGTATCAAAAGTTTTTGAAATCACCCAGAAGTGAAGGAGCTATATTGATGAAATCTTGTCAGTGTAATCACTGGTCCTTAAAAACCATATTGGTCCAAAAACTGATTCTTGTGGGTAGCCTTCCAAAGGAGTATAAGGCTTAGAAATTGTGTCATTTACAGAGATAAATTGAGACCTACGAGTGACAAATGACAATTTTTTTTATTTTTAAATCTGAGCCTAATAATCTTCTGGAAGGCATCCCACAAGAATCAGTTATTGGACCATTATAATTTACCATGTACTCAGCACCGTTGGGAGACGTCATTGGTTTACATGGCCTTGGCATCTAGCGCCACCTGTGTAAAAAGTAAACATACTTATGAGACCATTTTTGCACCATAATATTTTTAAGGACCAGTGATAACACTCTGACAAGATTTCATCGATATAGCTCCTTCACTTTTGAGTGTTTTCAAAAACTGTTTGATGCCCCCTCGTAAACATGTGCTACTTCGTTATTAAAGAGATTAAAAAATATGCACACAATTGTAAATTTTGATTTGTATAGTGTCGTGTATGTGAATAAGGTAAAAAAAAGCCTATGTCTTGTTTCTTAAAAAATCTAAGAAAAGTCAATGCTCTTGCGCAAAATGTTGATATTCTCACAATAGCACTCACATCGACATCAGCGTGGCTGCATTGATTTTTCAATTTTACTCTAAACAACACATACATTTTTATTTATAGGTCAATAAATGCGTATGTGTTGTTTCGAGAGAAATTGGACGAATCAATGCACGTGCGCTGATGTTAATGTGATCATAATGGTTCATTTTTTGAGAAATGTAAAATATGCATGTATTGACCTAATTCATACATGACACTATACAAATCAAAATTCACATAATGTTGATCTATGGGAAAACAAATAAAAACATGTTAACATGTTTGCTAACACCAGAAGTGCCCGCGATACCTGTACAATGAATCAAAACAAAGCGTGTGGTGCGCGCATTGAATGGTGCACACACAGGGTGCATAAGACACTTTCAATGTACTCCAAATATTGGTTCAACACTACTAAGAGTGTATGAATGACCTATAATCAATTCACCTCTCCTGACAAATTAACCTAGTTCACACAGAAATTTGTCTACATGATGATACCATACTTCTCAGAATTCATGCACCATGTACAATGAGGTTGGGTGTTATTGCACTATGATGTCTGCTTCATGGAGGAACAATCTGATGCATATTAACGCATTCAATGCGGCAGGCGTCTACAGACGACACTCCCAAAATGTCACAAAATGTTTTAAAAATGTCCAAATTATTAAATTTCATTACCATATTTGGAATCACCATGAGAAATGCATTCAAATAAGTTCAAACATGCCTAATATTGGTTTCACAATTCTTGAGATAGATCGTAAGGGAAAGATTTTCCGAAGAAATCTGTTTCTTAAATGGTAAAAATAATAGCAGCGTTGAAAGTGTTAAAACGCAACATTTTTTATGGTGACGATAATGATAATAATAAATCATCATCGCTTGGATGACTCGCTCTCTTTTGTGGTAATATACAATTTTATTCTTTAGAGTATGAATTATAACTTTGTCAATTAGGTCAACAAATACAAATTGACAAGTGCTAGAAACTCATCTGAGAGTAAACATTTATTCAATGTGTACACCTTATACAGTATAAGTAAAAGTTGTTCCATGAGTGCTCGGGAGGGCATGAATGGAACATTTTACTTGTATGCGCACATGGCCAATAGTCCCACTGTGTCAAACTTGATTAATGAGGGCTCACTGAGTTGTTATGATTTTAATACCAACAGACTGGTGTGCTCCATAAAAACAGGCTGGTATTAACTTACAAACCATAATAATTTACACATTTTACTGGAAAAGTGTCATATTTAACTCTTGTTTCAGTTGGTGCATAGTTGTCATTTTTAACTACCTATTTTTAAGTGTGTAGAGGATAGTTGGCTAGACATCTGTCTTCATTGCTCCTGCCTCTTTTCTGGTGGTTTATCTGGCTATCATTTAATTCCTCTGGTATAAATTGTATGAGGGTTGTTTGTTTTGGGGTAGGGTATTCAATGTAGTGTCTGTTTGACAGCAACACTGGTACATGGATGGTGTACAATGATACATGGCCAATATTTCCACTGTAAACAAAGTGTCTCTAGAGCTGAAATCATAACCTTGAGCATACAAACATTGGTATGGTCATGTTTTTTATACTGGGTACCCAAAAAAGGTGGATCTGTTACATTTGCACTACATATTATTAATTTGCATGCATATATTTTGGCTATTCTTTATCACACATACTCAAATTTGGTCTTATTTTGATGAGAAAGTATTTGGCCTTTATTTTAAAAAGAAAAATATAAACTACCATGGTTCTGTTAATTACAATAGTTCGTTAAACCTAATTAGTCAGGGGTGGAAGAGTATGTGGAGGAGGAGTATGTGGAGGAGGAGGAGTGCATAGTTGAACAAGTATGGTGCAATATACATTGGGCAAACATAAAATGCACTGTTTTCACTCTTGGTACAATTCTATATTGAAAACATAACATTATTGAAGCATATTTGAATTAAAAATATAATTAGTTAATTAAGGAATCATTAATTAGTTAATTAAGGAATCATTAATTAGCATTAAGAAGCTCAAAAAATTGTTAAGAAACGTAAGTTGGTCGCCGTTTGCGAATGTATGCAAACATTTGCCTGCACCAAACTGTCCATTTTAAAAGTATAGAAAGGTTGAGGTACCCTTTTGAATAAATAAATTTAACTATTTAATTAAAAATTAAAAGAAGATATGTAATTAACCTCATGTATTCTGTATTGTCTGGATGTTAATTAGCACGTTTTGTTAAATGCGTTTGTGTGGTGTTATTACTTGTTTTTAACTGTGTTACCAAATAAGTAAAAAACTGCTGGTTTTCATCAAGCTTGTAAACTCAGGAGAATTATTAAATTCTTAGGAATGCAACTGACCTAACCTAGTATAGGATGACCAGCATAAGCTGCTTGATTAGTTCGCCAATCAACATTGGATCACCCTATATGTTGAATACAACTTAAAACGATAACATTTTATAATTCAATCTTAAATCAGACTCTTGAAATTTGAATACTGGGTTCAAACATTATGGAAACTAACCTAATTTGTTCATTTGAATGTGCTTTGCACATCATGAAGGTGCAAGAAGGATGAACGCAGTTAATTGTATGCCACTAAACATGTGCCATTGGGAAAATTTGAGTCACCCTGTAGTTAAAGGGGCCCTTTTTATTGAACATTATTTGAATATCATACCACTTTAAGCATTTGCCACTTCAAATTGGAATGTAAAATCATGTTTCAGATGCAAATTTAAATTCATTCAATTTAATGATTTATGGATAATCACGTATACCTAAATTAATGTTTTAAACACCCTATATGTTTAAAATTAACACCTTTACATACGAAAAGGGTGACTTTTAAAATCAATCAATGTTCATGTACATGTAATTGATGCATTTTTATTTGAAATCTACTTGAATTTTGTTAAAATAGCATTTTTCCGGAACTAAATAAACACATTTTTAGACACCCTGTATATAGAATTTCAGGTTCATAATGAAATTTTATTTGCATATGTCTGGATGGGTATTTTATTAAACTACTTTAAATCTGTACTGAACTTTTCTCTCATCACTTCATATACATAGTGGAAGTAATTATTGAAACCCTTCTTTTTAGAACATTTTGCTTGTTACGCCCTGTACAATTTCGGGCCACCCTGTATAATCAACTTGATTGTATGCTATTTGCATCCGTTACAGTATATGCTTTCAGAATCTGTATACTTTTACCAACTTAAAATGTAAACTTTTTCAGATATAATGCATTAACTGAAAAAGGAACCTAATTTATGGAAAAAGGGACATGTAACACAAATTGTACCCAGTATAAAAAACATGACCGTATGCGGGTTTCCTCATACATTCTCTATTCATGGGAAAGTGGTACCATGCAGAAGTTTCTCTGTTTGATTGATGCAATAATTCCTGGAATTCCTGGGCCATATATGGTGAAATTTGATCAGAGGAGAGGAGTTGACGCTATGGTGCCTACCACATGGTATCATGCAATGAATGCATGACCATAGACCAAATGTTTATTTTGATGGTAATGATGATTATAAATAAACCATTTCCTTATAATTCTCTATTCATGACAATGTGGTGCCCGGGGTGCTCAGTGGTCATTACAAGGGGGTATCGTGCGCGTCCAAGGACTTACAAAAAGTACCCTAAATACGTAATCGTGTTAATGTGAAAAAGCACCTAGTATGGCGCAGTATTTTACATACCCTAAGCAAGTAATATCAGTATTTCCAATACCCTAAACAAGTCTCAAAAATATTTTGATACCTTAAACAAGTAATTAAAATATTTTGATACTCTAAGCAAGTAATTTGTATAGTTTAAACCCTTATGGCATATGACACATTTCTAAAATAAGCTAAAAGTATTGTGAAACAAATGCCGAGCTGATTTATCAGATCACTTGCGAAGGATACAATTTAAGAAATATATCTTGCCCATGTAGTCATGGCTATTTATATTCCTCATGTAGCAAATAAGGACACTAAATACGAAAGCCAATGATGTAAAAAGTATACCCTTTTTCTTAATTTGACTTGTTCACGTCATGTACGTAACGTGCCACAGCTTCAAAAACTACCCTAATTATTAATTTCTTGGACACGCATGATACCCTCTTGTAATGACCACTGAGCACCCCAGGATGTGGTGCCACACAGAAGTTTCTCTCTTCGTGGTTGATGCTATACTTCCTGGAATAAATCTACCTGCACCATGTACAGTGAGCTCAGACTCAAAGGGGTTTTGACGCTATGTCTACCACACGGTATTATCCCAGGGGAGGTACTTTATTGTGGATACGAGGTCTCAGGGATGTGCCGCCAAATAGGGTCCCATTTTCACCTGTCTGGTAAATGAATGACCTTTTCATAGCCATTTTTGGTAAATGTATGGGTCTAAAATCCTTTAATTTGCTGTTTTTCACTGCAAAATCTGTCAATTGATATGCAGGTAAATATATGGGTTCATTTTCCCCTGAAAATTAGGAAATGTTTGGGTCAATTTTCATTTTGCTGGCGGCACATCCCTACTAAAAAAGTATCTGAGTACCTCCCTTTCCCCCCTATATGATGCATGATAAAAAAAACCACCCAAACCTATGTTATATTGTCATGAACGTGCTCAGAGCATAAGCATATTGTAGAAACGAGATGTATTACCTATGTAGTATTGGCGCCAGACATAGGGCTACCCTCATTTCTCACTGTCTTGGCTTTGTCTAGGTATGATATTATTATAAAATAAACAACAGATGCTACACTGCGATCTGTAACCCGTAAATCATTTGGATTTCTGGCTTATTATTTTTAGCGAAACGAAACGAAGCGAAACAAAGCGAAATAGTGTTGAGAGATAGGGAGGAACATTATTTAGCAATGCAAATTTAACCTTAAGTTTATGATGCTGCTCTGCCTCATTATCGTAACTAGGGGGCATGTCGGGGGACAGGCATGTCATCAGGGGCGGGGGGATATCTGACTATTTTTTAAAGTATACATAGGTATACATAGATTTTGTCATTTCATTGGGGGGGGGGGCGTCTGGCGGCAGAGCAGCATCAGAAACTTAAAGTTTAATTTGCATTGCTAATGTTCCTCCCTATCTCTTAACACTGTTTCGCTAAAAATCACAATTGATTTTTAGCGAAACGACCTATCTCTTAACACTGTTTCGCTAAAAATCACAATTGATTTTCAGTGAAACGGCCTAATCAGGGATATAATTATTTGAATTTTTCATTTGGATTTCTTATAATAAATGAATAAATCATTCTTTGCACGGATATGAATAAACAACTTTGCTTCAATTGTTGCATGGGTTGTGTGTGTTACAATTGCATTTGCATTTTCAGTCTTTATCAGGGATGTAATTATTTGGATTTTTCATTTGGATTTCTTATAATAAATGAATAAATCATTCTTTGCACGGATATGAATAAACAACTTTGCTTCAATTGTTGCATGGGTTGTGTGTGTTACAATTGCATTTGCATTTTCAGTCTTTATCAGGAATATAATTATTTGGATTTTTCATTTGGATTTCTTATAATAAATGAATAAATCATTCTTTGCACGGATATGAACAAACAATTTTGTTTCAATTGTTGCATGGAGTGTGTGTGTTACAATTGCCTTGGCATTTTCAGTCTTTTTCAAGGATAAAATTATTTGGATTTTTCATTTGGATTTCTTATAATAAATGAATGCATCATTCTTTGCACGGATATGAATAAACAACTTTGTTTCAATTGTTGCATGGGGTGTGTGTGTTACAATTGCATTTGCATTTTCAGTCTTTATCAGAGATATAATTATTTGGATTTTTCATTTGGATTTCTTATAATAAATGAATTGCACGGATATGAATAAACAACTTTGTTTCAATTGTTGCATGGCGTGTGTGTGTTACAATTGCATTTGCATTTTGGTAGATAATCATCTGTTGCTACACCTGGTTGATCAGAATTGTACAGAGAAGAAAGTCCACTACACTAAACACTCATTCAAGAGGCTATAACCCCCTGACAACTACCGGCGGATTGGTCAGAAAGATGGATACATCATTTATTGCACCAATGAGAGACATTGTTATCCCTGATAAAGACTGATAAAGACTGGAGTGAAATATTTTCGAAGCAGTATTTCAATTGGTTATTCTAACAAGTATATCTGGAAATTAACCAATCATAAGCATTGTTAAATAGGCAGGTAGTGCCCAGGGGGTTAACTTTGAATCTGATCATTGTATGATGAAATAGACCTTTGAAGACATTTGTTGGCTATATTTCAATGGATCTACGGCACATAATCTCCTGGCCCCAGTTCGACATACGTGGGTGCACTTCGATCAGGCTGCACATGCATGCTTGAAAACTCACAAAAAGCGCCTGATTGGTCAAATTTAAACTGAAGCCTTTTTAACGTTCGTCACGCTGCACCGTAACCACCAGTGCAGTGATCCCGCTGCGCCACAACCACCGACGCAGTGGGGCGTGATGGTGCGTGAATAAGCTCATGTTTATTCACAAGTTTTTTAAGTTCTCACGTTTGAGCATCAGCCAATCAGAGCCCTGAGGTCGAGATTATGTAGTGCACACCCCGGATGACCGTTGTACCGTTTTGAAATGAGGTTGAGCTCATGTGACATGTGTCGACTATAGACGTTATTTATAATTGGCGCATTGGCTGCAAAAGAGGGCCATGCTATCCACCTGAGCATGCTGAGAGCAATTAGTGCTCCGAAAATGAGGCCAACGATGTAGCCGAGACGAGAGTGATGTAGTTTTTCGATGTGAAATAAACTTGAACGTATAAACTATCTATTCCACTAGTTTGAAACAAAATGTTTGCTGGTAACCGACACTATCTAGGAACATGTAGAAATTCACAGTTCATTACGTTGCAGTAAAAGTACGAGATCATAATATTTATCGGCGCTCTTATTGCTCTGAGCATGCTCAGTTAGATTTTACAACCTCTGTTGACGTAAATGCGCCAATCATGAACAACGTTTATAGGTTGGCCCGGAATGACGTCACATGCCGTTTGCTACTGTAAACAACAGTCACTTGCACGGCCTCATGCGATCACTAGGAACGATCTTGTGTATGGTTGAGTAGAACATACAAACTGATGTGTTAAAACTTTTTGCTTTGTTGTCAACGGCAAATTATGAAAAATAACCGGGGGGGGGGGGGGACCTATACCTCATTTGCTATCAATTGTTGAAGATTGATTACAATGAACAAATAAATGCAGTTTCAAATGTCACATTTTTTTTATGATTACACACAATGCATTACATGCACAAGGAAGGAGAATTGATCTGAGCTCCGTTCACTGTCAGCATAGGATCATAACATTTTATATCGACGGGCGTCTACAGACGACATTCCAAAATGTTTGAAAAATGTCAAAATGATTGAATTTCAGTACCATGTTTAGAATCACCATGTGAAATGCATTGAAATAAGTACAAACATGCCTAATATTGGTTCAGTAATCCTTGAGATAGACTTTGAAAATGTGGAAAGGTTTCTGAAAATCTGTTTTGTATAATACAGTAAAACCAATAGTCGGGTGGAAAGAATTAAGACGGGCTATCAATTTGTATCTCAACATACAGGCATTTGTTGACTATATTACTATGGATCTACGGCACATAATCTCCTGGCCCCAGTTCGACGTACGTGGGCGCACTTCGATCAGGCTGCGCACGCATGCTTGAACTCACAAAAAGCACCTGATTGGTCAAATTTAAACTGAAGCCTTTTAATGATCGTCACGCTGCACCGTAACCACCAATGCAGTGGTCCTGCTGCGCCTCAACCACTGATGCAGTGGGGCGTGATGGTGCGTGAATAAGCTCATTAATATTTTATTTATTTTTTGAGTTACAGACCACATTTTTTGGCACTTTTTGGTCTGTAACTCAAAAAATAAACAAGTTATTAAAAATAAAAATAAAATGCTCCTGGGGAATGGTATCAGGATTATCATAAAACTAGTACGACAAAATTTAACAAAATATATTTTGAGTTATCTTTTCCAAACCTAAAATGGGTCAAAAAAACGTGTTTTTTATATATTTTTTCAAAATGGTCAATTTCATTATCATGGTTGGATTCATTGAACCCTTTTCTGCAAAAAACTGTAGGCCCTATACGATTATAAAGATTAAATGAATATTGAAGAAGTTACGGCAGTTTTACGTAGACTGTACCTGAGAGTCCACACCTCCCTTAAGAGGTCCCTTCAATTTTGATCGGGACCCGCAAGTCTTTCCAATTTGAAACCTGACGCGTCAAACAAGAAAGTGAGAGGTCCAGGACGCGCAGACGCATCAGAATGCGACCCCTGGCTGCTACTTATGATAATGAATTACAATCGTGTGATCAATTGTCACGCCACAGGAGAAAAAACCTGTTCTACGGGCAAACGCACCTCTCAGGTAGGGTTGGGTGGTCTGGTGTTTATTGTTCCCTGTGTTTTCCACAGAGAAAATCAGGATATTTTGGTGAATTTGCAACCATTTTCGAAATGTTCAACACATTTCACAAAAATGTACAATTTTTTTTTCAATTTTAAAAAAAGAATCCAAAATGTTCAACAAATTTCAAAAACATTGTCAACCCCCCCCCCCCCCCTAAAACCTAATGGCCTAATGCAGTGTCAAATGAGCAATATACGAGACACTGTTCCTGGTGCACATTAAATTGAATTACTGTACATTGTTTAATTCGAAACCATTTTTATTGATTAATATAAGGCCAAAAAAATTAAAATACTTTGTCTTATCACCTTTTGGCTAAAAAGCTATGTGCTGTGCCTTTTTTTCTTCACAAAAATGAGCTGTCCTATGCGATTTTTTTTATTGATTTTTTTACATAAGAATATTAGCTGTGTTTTTTTTTTAATATTAAACTTGCGTTGTAATGATTCAAGAAATGTGTCACCTCTCATGAAAATCAAAATATAGGTTTGCCATTATACTTTGCCGATTCCAAATTTCACATATATAATAAAAGTTGCAGAGTATCGCCTAAACGGACTAGTTAAAAAAACATCGCTACCGCGTAGTGCTACAACACGCTAAATCTCATTTTAATAGCAATTTTGTTGGCCTTACAAACAGATGTGTGGATTCCCGCATTTTATCCATTCGTATACCGGATACAAGAGTAGTTCAATGAGTAATGTGATGGCCAGCTGGGGTGAGTTTTCATGGAAAAAAGTACCCTGTTTTTGTAAGTTACAAATACAAATGTATAATGGATTCCTCTTATGACTGCCTGTATAATACATGCAGCACATCAAAAGGGGCGACTTTGCGGCTGTGTGTTTTTCATGATATAGATGAAAACGGACAGGAACAAATAAAGAAAATAATAAGAATTAAGGAGTCATTTTCACTCTTAAAATCTGAATGCCTTGATTAATTTTGATCAATTTGGTGTCATTTTAAAGCTTAGAAAATGCTCTGAGAGCACACATAATAAACTCAAAATTGACTTCTCCTGCAAAGTCCCCCCTTTGGATGTGCTGCGTCACATATATACTTGTTAGTACAAAAGATGTAAATGATTGACGCAATAGAATCCATTGTATGGGTGTGGTATGTTTTCATTAAGAGCACCTGGTGCCATTTCATGTATATTGAACTCAGTTGCTAGTAAAAAAATAATAATTGATTTTAAAGCGGTAATTTGAAAGAGTGCTTATACACTTTTGAGTGTTAACATATGTTGGGATTCGCACTCAAAAAGGACATATAACAGCAATGGGGGAGGGGGGAGAGGAGGGGAGGGGAGGTATTCAACTATTACGCTGTAAGCATACCTAAGGCAACAAAAAACAGCTGTTGTACAGGAAAATGGACCTCTCAGGTCGGGTCGTTCGTCTTGCCCTTTTTTTCTTTCTTATTTTACCTTGAAAATGACCGTAAAAAATATTAAAAATCTGCAAATAGTCTATTTTGCAGTTTTTCGACAGGCTAAAGGATGTTTTTTGAGATCGGATGTGTTGTGCGCATAATGCATTTAGGTGTCTAGAATCGACCATTTGCAAGAAAAAGGGTACCTGTTTTCACAATCTTGTCGATTGTAAAGGGAAAAGGGGACTTTTCTTCAAATATCCTGTTGCTTTTTACGCATTAGGGGTCAAAGTGGGAGAAAACAGAGCACATTATTTTTGAGATAAATGAAAATATAATGTGTTCCTATTTAGGTTTAATAAAGTGCAAATTTGGCATTGAAATGAAAACAATATTGGGTTCTCATTTGTGATCACTTTTAAGGGGATAATAAGTATTAGGCTGAAAGGCAGAAAATGTGTGCTAGCTGGTTAATTCTGTGCTCGCTAGGTCTCACGATACAAAGGTTGTGAGTTCGAGCCCTGCTACGGCCAACATGTTTGTATCCTTAGGCAAGGTACTAACCGTAGTCTCAATTGCTTCGTGGTTCAGAAGTCATGTAGAAATGGTAGTCTCGAGAGATCTGATCGAGCATCAGAAGAGCAAAAATCCGAGCATGTTAAAGGTCACAGACTACTTCGTAAAGAGTAGGGGATCACCCCGGTCTGTGTACACAAAAACTCATGTCCCTAGGTCTCAGGGACACTGTACCGTTAATGCCCGAGGTAGGGCCCTGTGTACAGTATAACAGTATAATAGTATGTAGTATGTAGTACACAAAGGATAAACCCAAAGACAAGTCAAATAATGCATTCCAACACTTGACCCTCCTCATATGTTCAAAGCTAAACTAGTCAGTTTTTATTTTATTTCTCAGAAGAAAAAAAAAGAAAAAAAAAAATATCCCAGGATACGCTTTTTAACATATGTCAATTTAGAGAATAATACATTCAAGCTCTAACAATATTTCAGGTTATTTTCGAAAACATACCAAAAATAATTTGTTTCCAAAGAAAATTGAAAATTATAGATAAGGCGACGAAAAAACCACCTCCTGTTGTACGGTCAAACGGACCTCTCAGACAGGGTCGGTCAGTCGGGCTTTTTTTGATTTTGTGTTTTCCGTATTTTCCCTTGAAAGTGTAAACAATTTTTTTTAAATATGTAAACATTTTGCCATTTTTTTAAAAAGAAGACAAAAATTGGTTCGGTATTCATTTGCACATGAAGTTTTTTTCACCAATTTCTAAAAACTTGGTTCGATCGGGCCCTTACAGCAGGATAACCTTTTTTCGTTGCCTAATGTCGTCCATAAGGTTTATCCCGAATCGCGAAAAAAAGCCATTGATTATCCTTTTCTGTTGCATTGTGGGATCGCAAAAGGGCAAAATCTGCCCTGTTCTTGGATCCCACAATGCCGGGCCACAATGCATCAGAAAAGGATAATTAATGGATTTTTTCCCGATTGGCGATAAGGCTTATTCCGCCAGATGGGCACTAATGAGTGTACCCTATTGTCTTGTGTGAAATGTTTGCGTGGTGTGACACAGGTGGTCATATAAGTGGAGGATATTAGGGATGAAATTCTGAAACGTACTCAGGAGACAAATATTATGACCATGTGTTTTTTGAACTCATCACCAAAGCTACAATAGTTCATTAATGCTGTGCTGCTGCATCCACATGCCATAGTCCTGCTTCAAAACACATGGTTATCCGGTATTTTGGCGCCATTCATCCAACAAAATTTAATAAATGCTATTTTAATATTAAAATGCCATTTGATAATTGATATTTTAATATTAAAATGCCATTTGATAATTGATATTTTAATATTAAAATGCCATTTGATAATGGCTATTTTAATATTAAAAATGCCATTTGGCTATTTTTCAATATTAAAATGCCATTTGATAATTGCTTTTTTAACATTAAAATGCATTTGATAATTGCTATTTTAATATTAGAAAACATTTTTACATTTATTAAACAGCTGGTGAATAACTGGTGGTATTAGTAAATGAACACCGATTATTTGCACCTGGTGTAGCTATAGGTTTTTCATATTATAAGTCTGTCAAACGATCTTTACAGATCAGTGACTGCACTACTGTGCATTAGACTTATTGTAGTCTGTAGTAGACAAGGGGCAATCTCTACGTTATTTCCATTGGTCAAGGGGCAGTCCTTTGGAGGTTCTTTTAGAACCAAATTTATATATAGTAGGCCAGTGGCAACCTACGTATAGAGCTCTTTTCAGAGCCACCATCTCTGTTCAGTGGAAGCGGCAATCCATCTGAACGGCTCTTTTCAGAGCCACCAATTCTTTCACAAGTAGGAAAGGGCACCTACTCTCAAATCATCGGGCAAGGGGCAGCCCAAATGATGATAACAAGAGAAGTGGCAATCTCTATGTTTTGTTTAATATTATAATTTAGTCTTGAAGAAGTCAGAGCTAATCTGACGAAAGCTTGACAGATTAAAACTTGTCGACGGCGAACCCGTTAAACTTTTAACTTATATTATGAATACCCGTCGTAAAAGCCTATCTCACAATAAGTCTTTTTGTCAAAGTCGGTGACGACTTTGACATTTGAATTCAGTTTCAGGTTTTGTGGTGGAGTCTATGAATTGCTTTTATGTATTTTAAATCAGTATTTGTACCCAGATGTTTTGAAAATGCGTATTAAAATACGAAAATATGAACATGTATTTATTGTGGAGAAATAATTAAAATATATTAAAAGATTGTCATTGTAAATTTCGAAATGACAAAGATTTGGCCAAACTCTACTACACGGAGGGGACCACAGGGACCACCCAGCTCAGTAGCATGGTATGTGGCCAGTTCAATCAGACTTACATAGCCCATGTTACTTCCATGCATAGCCAAAGGCAATCCAGTCTTGTCAGTAGTGGCGGCAACCCTTTTTGGGGGGGGGGGGGGGGAAGGGGGGCAAGAGTAATTTTTAGGGGGGCATGACAAAAAATGACCAAGCACAAAAATGTTTGTGCCATTTTACGCTAAAATTGTCAAATTTGGTCTTATACTAACTAATTTGGTATGAAAATGCACGCTTGCACGCACAATTTAGCTGTTTTATGCTGAAATTGTCAACATTTGGTCTAATTTAACCTAATTTAGTAAGAAAATGTGGGTGCAGCGTGGAAAAAATTGCCTTTTCATGCTAAAATTGTCAATTTTTTTTCTTCTAATTTTAACAATATTGATTTTTTTTTGGGGGGGGGGGGGGGCAGACAAATATTTTGGGGGAATGCCTCCCCTTGCCTCCTGTAGTGCCACCACTGCTTGCCAGTAGCTGCAAGTCCTGCCTCTCTCACCATTGGGCTATTTTCCAAACCAAAACTGCTCTAGAAAGGCTGAAGTGTGATTTAATTACTGTCAATATTTAACTTTACATCTAAAATAGCACTAGTTTCTAAAACAAATTGACGTTCACAGTTTGAACAAAGACGTCTTTGGTTTGAATTTCTTTTACGCAACAACTTTCAAATATCGCACTTTGGGTTGTCGCACTTGTGCATGAACTACCAACCATCCAACCAACAAACCACTGAGCATGCTTAGGACTGGTATCAGGCTCGCTATTTTCCTCATTTACTGAAATTCCATTTAAAATGAAGCTCACTTGCGATACATTTCCCTACGTGTTGGGCTGGAGGGGAACAGGCGAGGGCGTATATTACGTCTAAGCATACTAGGTGCCAAGCCTGGGTGCAAAGTAGCACGAGGAACCCTACTGATCTCTTACATAATTAATTCATTTATTATTCAGTTATGATTCTTACCCTGCTGGCATAATAAAAATGCCATTAAAATGGAAATGGGGGCGGTCTAAGAGAAAGAGGCATGTTTAGTAACCATTTTTAGGAATGGGAAGTAATTTAAATTATCTGTTTCATACCACAATACCAGGAAGTCCTGTACTATTTGATATTGCACTCTGCGATCATCGTTATTTATCCATTATTGAAATGTCTTAAATCAACCCAGACTTATGTTTATTTAATATGCATAACCTGACACCATTTTTAGTTTTTTAGTTTTTAACCAGAAAGTGATTGAATTTTTACCACAAAAATAATGTTGGTGCAATTTCGCCATTTTTTACCAAAAACTGATTTTGTTACGTTGTCATAAGTTCTAATCACATGATTCTTATTTGTGTCCTATATTAATTTATTTCTCTGACTTTGTCCAGTGTTTTTAATTATCTTGTTTTTCATACATTTTACATTCGCCCGCCCCCCCCCCCCTCCCCCTTCTCTCTGGCCACTTTGCAATTTCACCTTGTGAGCATTTGTCACCGGTTCAAAAAAGTTCCTCTTTCATAATATAATATTAAAATAGCAATTATAAAATGGCATTTTAATATTAAAATGGCAATTATCAAACGGCATTATTTTAATATGAAAATAGCAATTATTAAATGTTATTGGATGAATGGCGCCAAAATACCGGATCAATAACCATGTGTTTCAAGTGAAGACATGTGGATGCACAGCTTAGTGATGAGTGGTGGGGGAGTGGGTGGGGGGGGGGGGGGGGGGGGGGGAGGGAAGGGGGAGGACTCCCCTTATTTTTGTGGATATGCCAAATGTTTGATGAATGATCTTCAATGGGGGCGGTGGAGGTTATATAGAATATTCTGACACTGAAGTGGGGTACACTGCTGATTTTTTTTTTTGTATAAAAGGTTCTTCAAAATGTTACAGTCTTGAAGAACCTTTCAAGATTATACAGAGACTAAAATCCATTAGGCCAAAAAAGAAATTAACATGTTTAGCGTCCTGACTTTTTCAAAAAAAAGGAAGGAGGAGGCCCTTTTTATTTTTTATTTTTGGCACTTTTTGGAGCAAAATCGTTCCGATTAGCGACACACTTTGTGAACCTGAAAGAGGAGGAGGCCTCTTTAAATTGTTTTTATTTCATGGTTGTGACGGGGGTTTGTCACCACAAAACTTGTTTAAAATGCATTATAAGAGAGAAACAAAGCTGTTACAAACATCTTAAACTCTGAAACACCTGAACAAAAAGGTTATGACTGAAATAATGAAGAAAAAAAGAAATTTGAAGCAGACCCCAAAAAGGAAGCGGGAGGGGATGCTAAACATGTATTTATTTTTATTTTGCCTTAGGCAATAGTTTAATCCATCAAAGAATGATTTTAAATACATTTTAAATTGGTTAAATCCATAGGGAAATTGGTTTTATGAAATGAAATGAAAAAAAAAGTTTACTCCATCTAAAAATAGTATAATCCATCGAAGAATGATGTAATACATTTTCAATTGGTTAAACTCATAACAGGAAAATTGGTATTATGAAATGAAATGAACATAAGTTTACTCCATTAGACAATAGTTATATCCGTCTGAGAATAAATACATTTATTGGGCAATGATTCAATCAGTGTTAGCTCTAAAATAAACACGTAATCTGTAAATTATCTCTACAATTATCTAGTCAATAAACATGTCATCTGTAAATTATCTCTCAATTATCTAGTCAATAAACACATCATCTGTAAATTATCTCGCAATTATCTAGTCAATAAACACATCATCTGTAAATTATCTCGCAATTATCTAGTCAATAAACACATCATCTGTAAATTATCTCGCAATTATCTAGTCAATAAACACGTCATCTGTAAATTATCTCGCAATTATCTAGTCAATAGACACATCATCTGTAAATTATCTCGCAATTATCTAGTCAATAAACACGTCATCTGTAAATTATCTCGCAATTATCTAGTCAATAAACACGTCATCTGTAAATTATCTCGCAATTATCTAGTCAATAAACACGTCATCTGTAAATTATCTCGCAATTATCTAGTCAATAGACACATCATCTGTAAGTTATCTCGCAATTATCTAGTCAATAAACACGTCATCTGTAAATTATCTCGCAATTATCTAGTCAATAAACACGTCATCTGTAAATTATCTCGCAATTATTTAGTCAATTAACACGTCATCTGTAAATTATCTCGCAATTATCTAGTCAATAAACACGTCATCTGTAAATTATGAAGATAGAAACTTAGGCTAATAGACTTGGTGTCTACTGAAGATAGCAACTTACTCTGTTATAATTGTTATCTACTGAAGATAGCAATTTCCTCTGATATACTTGCTATCTACTGAAGATAGCAATTTACTCTGATATACTTGCTATCTACTGAAGATAGCAACTTACTCTGTTATAATTGTTATCTACTGAAGATAGCAATTTCCTCTGATATACTTGCTATCTACTGAAGATAGCAATTTCCTCTGATATACTTGCTATCTACTGAAGATAGCAACTTACTCTGTTATAATTGTTATCTACTGAAGATAGCAATTCCTCTGATATACTTGCTATCTACTGAAGATAGCAATTTACTCTGATATACTTGCTATCTACTGAAGATAGCAACTTACTCTGATATAATTGCTATCTACTGAAGATAGCAACTTACTCTGATATACTTGCTATCTACTGAAGATGGCAATTTACTCTGATATACTTGCTATCTACTGAAGATAGCATAGATAGCAACTTATTCTGATAGACTTGCTATCTACTGAAGATAGTAACTTACTCTGATAGTCAATAAACATGTCATCTGTAAATTATCTCGCAATTATCTAGTCAATAATCACGTCATCTGTAAATAAACTCGTCATCTCATCAATTATCACGTCATCTGTAAATTATCTCGCAATTATCTAGTCAATAACACGTCATCTGTAAATTACTTGTCATCTAGTCAATTATCACATCATCTGTAAATTATCTCGCAATTATCTAGTCAATAAACACGTCATCTGTAAATTATCTCGCAATTATCTAGTTAATAATCATGTCATCTTTAAATTATCTTGTCATCTCGTCAATTTTCACATCACTGTAAATTATCTCGCAATTATCTAGTCAATAATCACGTCACCTGTAAATTTTCTCATCATCTCGTCAAATTATCTCGCAATTATCTAGTATCTAGACAATAAACACGTCATCTGTAAATTATCTCGCAATTATCTAGTCAATAAACACATCATCTGTAAGTTATCTTGCAATTATCTAGTCAATAAACACGTTATCTGTAAATTATCTCGTCATCTCGTCAATTATCACGTCATCTGTAACTTATCTCGCAATTATCTAGTCAATAAACACGTCATCTGTAAATTATCTCGCAATTATCTAGTCAATAAACACGTCATCTGTAAATTATCTTGGAATTATCTAGTCAATAAACAAGACATCTGTAAATTATCTCGCAATTATCTCGTCAATAATCACGTCATCCGTAAATTATCTTGTCAGCTAGTCAATTATCACGTCTTCCGTAAATTATCTCGCAATTATCTAGTCAATTATCACGTCATCTGTAAATTATCTCGCAATTATCTAGTCAATAAACATGTCATCTGTAAATTATCTTGTCATCTCGTCAATTATCTCGTCATGTCATCATCTGGTTAACTCGTCATGACCCTTCAGGGCCACCGTACAGAGGTGATTATTATTTTGCTACATGCCCAGATTGTTAATCTGTGCATAAGGTAGGCCTAATATAAGAATAGAAGGCTTTTAAATTTCTAAATATTAAATAAAATTCTTTGGAATTCAAATTGTAAACAATGCTGGAAAATCACAAGTAAAACTGGCATGTGGACACCCCCCCCCCCCCCCCCCCCCCCCTTCATAGAATTGTCGCCGGTAATTGTCGTCAAAGATTCCGAGGCCTGATTGACGATGTACGGTATAGTATAGTAGCGGCCCAGCGGGTACATGTACGCCAGATGGTCTGCTGCATTGAACTGATCCGGCAATGCAACGAGGGAAATCCCCTTCAAGTAGTGATCGCCTTTGCTATTTTAATCGCCGCCCCATCTAGTCTTAACACAAGTCTTTTCTGTTTTGTTGGTAACTGTACCTGGCACGGACCACGCGGACCGGACCCCGGAAATAGTATACGTTCTTCAGGCTGACAAGCCCATTATTTCCTGAGATCAAACACGGTTGATTTTCAGAAAATAAACTAAACTATAATATAAAGCTAGAAACAAATTTATTAGCAGAGCTAGAGTGGTGTGTTGGTACAGACAGCCGTCACGTCCGCTAACTTGGTTCAAGTCTACTACTACACTATGACACGTGTGTAAACATGATTGAGCGAGTTCGGATGACTGAAATTCTGTGTTAAATAGGATAGCATAGTCGAACCACATTTCCTATGCACGAAAATATTATGTAGCTATGATCCTTGCTCTATAGAAGTAATCAACAATACACGATTCTGTCAGTTTTCCTGAAGTCTCGTTCTCTACTGTGTGACTAGTTAGTTTTTAATCAGATCATATTGTGACTTTCCCCTTGCGTTTGAGAATTCCCCGGGAGAATTCAGCCCATCAAATGTTCTGCCTTTTGAAACTAGAAAGGTAAGTGCTGAATTCAACAGCCTGGCAATATAATAGCCTCATATCATAATGTAGTCCGAGGTGGCTAATCATGATGTGCAGTTGTAAATCATAAAACAAGCATAAGCTTTAACACCACCTAGCTAGTCAGTGGCGGATCCAGGATTAAAATTTACGGGGGGCTGACCCAAGGTTTTTTTAATTGGTACCCAAAATTATCGTAAAGGTCCTCAATTTTTTTTGCCGTCGGCTCGTGAAATTCTGCTAAAACCGGCAAAAAACTGGCAAACAATATCGCATGGTACAAGTTGCAAATGTACCAACGGAACCTACCTATGCATCTGAAAAAGGTAAAGTGGTATACAAAAAGGACTATTGTCAACCCCTCTGCCCCCCCCCTGTATCTGCCACTGCTAGTAGAGCCATATGAGAATTTGAACAATATGGGCATGAGGGGAATCGGAATCCACGGATTAGGCCAAATAAAAAAACAAACATGTTTCTCGTCCAGGTTTTCAAAAAAAGGAGGATGAGGGGCTTTTTATTTTTTATTTTTCAAAATGGCCACCGTTTGAGATTTCTGGCATTCTATACATGTAGTGTTTTCCCTATTATTAAATGAAATGACAATTGAAAAAGAGACAATTGTTAGACAAACAAGAACTTAACATATTTACAGGGATGTACTTTCGCGACATCCTGCGAGAATCCAAATGGATTCTCGCAGAGGAATTTTGCGATAATTGGATTCTCGCAAATGGATTCTCGCAGAATATTTTTCGCCCGCGCTTCATTTTCATGCCCGCGTTCGAATTCATTATTGAAATTTTGGAGAAAAAAATACCGTTTTTGCAATAAAAACGTCCGAATTCATGCATTTTGTTTGAAATTGTCTGATCAATTCATTTTGACCAGAATAGCCTTTCTGTAACCTACATATCTAAATTGACCCAATTTCATTCTTTGAAAGGGTGCAGCGGTGTATAACGCCTGACATTCACATATTGTATAATATGAAAGTCGTAAAAATAATGAATAATGAATAATGAAAAGGTTGCCTCACTTGTTTTGAAAAAAATGTTTATACGGGAAACTAAGAATCAACTTTGCCTTAGGGTATGAAAATACTGATATCACACATGTGTCAGTATATGCGACGGCTATACCTGTCCAAGAAAAATGTCAAAGTGGATGAGGATTTCATGATGTCATAACCCTCATAAAACAAAGAAACATTGTTACCCCCTATCCCCCACCTCCATTTTTTGACACGCATGAGAGAACTTGGCAATGAGAATTGGGTTTTGTCTAATCTTGTTTGGCACAGTTCAAAAATCATAGGTCCTCAACCAAAAGACGAAAACAAATGTTCTCACATCCGGAGGCTGACAGCAAAATTGTTCATTGGATTTGTTTGGAGTGACTCAATCACCTCATTATTTTCTAATTTTTCTTACTTTCATTTAATTCATTTAGGCAGCAAACATATAGATGGTGTGACCGGTGACGTAGTGCCCGGCAGTATGCGTGCGCACCTAGGGAATGTGCTTTAATTCACACTTGATTGATCATTACTTACAATGCTTACGGTGTAATAGTGCAGTAGTCATGGTCTGCATCCCTAAGCACAGTGAGAGACCAGGTACTAAATCTGGTTGTCCTGCAGTATACGTACGCACCATACGTAAGGGCATGTGCTTTTAAAATTGGCGCGCAGTGATGTGTGTTTTGCTTTCGAATAGTATGTATGCAGTAGTCATGGACTAGTACCTCTAGCATGTCTTTAGACCAGGCGCTAATCAATTTGTAAACACTACTGACGTAAATAACGGTCACCTCATCTATAGGCTAATTTTTTAGCTTAGCCAAAGCAATTTGTTTGAGTGTTGTGCCGCGAGGACCAGCATGTGTCCATACTAACTAATGGTGTAAACAAACAGACAAATATGAGGCCAAGTAACAAAAATTACGTGTTTCACGTCCCCGCCCGCACCAATTTTTGACGCCGCTCCAATTTTTTTGTTATTTGTTATTTTCAAAAATTCCTTCAAAATTCCAAAAAAAGTTCACAAAAAAAAAAAAATCATACCTGTCTTTGATGCGTGTGAATGTGTCCATCATTTCAACTTATTTCAATGAAAAAGACATGAGAAACACTTGTTGGCATCGATAGTGATACGAATATCAAAACAATTCTTGCAAAAAGCTTGTAATTTGGCTTCTGAAAAATAACAAAAAATCCAAAAATAACAAATAGTAAGGGCCGCCCTCCCTAATTTTTAAAAAAGTCCAGACGAGAAACACGATATTTTTATTATTTGGCCTAATGTGCAGGTATACTGATGGGCAAGGACTATATAGTGTCTGCCTGCCAGCTGTCATTTATCACCTCATCTATATATAATTCACTGGTAGCTATATAGTTTTATCTGTTCAAAATTGGCGAGAAATATTAGGTTTTTATCTCTCCGCGCGTAAAAGTAATCCAAGCGTACGCGTGAGATTATGGTCACACACACCAATGCGCGTAAGCGCCTCCAAATAAGGACATGCAGAGTGAACTATACAAACGTGGACCTAAAATAGTCCACGGTTAGTAGGTGTGTAAACACATTAAGATCCTCGTTTGGCGGTGTTAACACATATACACCCCGATATGTTAAGAAAAAAAAGGTTTCACCGTCAACTGCAGATGTATTGTAAATACCCCAGATTTCGAACAGTGCCATCTATCGACCATCTTGAGCTCAGATAAAGCCTTCTGTCAACTGTGAACGTCCACGGTTAGGTGTGTGTCCATGGTTAGATAGTGTGATAACACATTAAGGTCCTCGTTTGGCGGTGCTTACAGACACTCATTGTTTTGGCCATACGCACGCATCACGCATATGGTACACAGTGCGCATGTTGCCTTCATGCTCGCCCAGCATCCTTCTACTATAAAAGTGGTAATTTTCGCGCGATTAAATGTTTGCGCTTTGCTGATTTTCAGCCATTTCGCTCATTTCTAAATTCGTGATTTGAAAGTTCATTACATAGACTTATACACAAAATAAATATATTTGTGTGTTTTTATTTTCGTGGTAGCTTCTTGGACCGCGAAAATTAATGTAGCGCGAAAATTTCCATGTTTACAATATATTGATTCCCTGTGTGAGGAGGCTTCACCAATTTGGAGCTGATCAAACTATAACTTTGGTTTGTTTTTTGTTTCAATATAAAACAGATACCAGCAGAATGTGCCACTCTCTAATGCTATTTAGAATCTTGGATGGAATCACAAATACAGGTAAGTACAGGTACATGTACTGCGCTTAAATCTTTAAAGGGGCATTGAGAGATGTATCTTTATACTAAATGAGCAAATAATGTAAAGATAATCATCAACATAGCCCAAATCCAAAATATCATACAATTGCGACATCGCCTTCATGCCAAACTAAGCAAATAACGGCATTTCCGGGTTGAGATTTGCCGCGAAAGTCCATGAGTAAAACTTAGCATAACTTCAGAATCCAGCACCTTAGTTTCGATAAGATCATATCGAAACTAAGAAAATTATGAAATTTTATATGATAAACAGTGAATGTTGGTAAAGTGTTTCAGATGGTAGTTAGTATATGCCTAAGTATTACTTTGATGCAATAAAAATTGATTTCCAGGATAATTGAGGGCGCACTCCCCTACGTATCTCTCAATGCCCCTTAAGGAGGCCAGATACCACTACATTGAGTCCGATGAAAGTAAAAACTGTTCAAATAACAATAGGTATCATCAGCCTGTTTAAAACTATATGTATTTACTTGGTGTCAAATGTGCGTGCACCTTGTTAAAGGTAGATGTTCCGATTGCTGACCCGATTTTTAACTTGATGTTTTCTATTTTACATGAGAGTTCATCCTTAAAAATGGTTGCATTCCAAAGTTTGAGTTGCATAACTCCAATTGTTCTATTTTTAGAAGCGCAAGGTCAAAAGACATGTGCCCATTGAGTAGTACACAGACTGGTTGGTGGTTAACCACCTTTGGCAGTAATTCACTACATTTTAGCCTATAATTTCCAAATGAAACATTTCTGGCCCCTAGTATTTTACAGACATAATGAGAAAAATATGGGGATTCTTCTGATACCAAAATATCTTGATGTGAAAAAAAAATCATAGCCCCTAAAAAGTGATCGGGTCATATACCTTTAATTTTTATTGAATTCCACGCACTAAAATATACTTATGTCAGACAATATATCACAAGTACGGTCTAAAACAATACCTTTATTCTCATTCTTTAAACAGTCATACTTTAGACATATGTCCACATTTGTCAACTTTTAACCGGGCTTTTAACTGATAACCCACTAACATTCCATCCAATCCCGTGCCGTGAGTACGCCATGCCGTTCAACCAAGTCCTCAGAACCAGTTTTAATGGTTGATAAGTATCTAATTATTAAAATCTACAGATCAAATTGTTACAGTTATATGCATCATTTACCATGATGGTACCCAATTTAACTGTCAAGCGCATTTAAATGTGGTAGCACTTATAAACGACGTCGCTTAAAATAGCTTGCAATTTATTTGATTGTTTGTGTATTATTTATACCAGCGTATCTTGTGACTGATGTCTGCGTGTCTATTTTGTTTTGTTCTACCATGTTATTTGAAGAGAATTTAAATTATAATAAAAAATTATAATAAAAATGCGGGATTTTTTTACAAAATTAATATTTGTGGTGCTATCATAATAAATGGGATTATTATTAATAATTTTTAACTTGCACGCTATCAGATGACAGTGATTTACAATTTGTTTATAATATCAATTATTAAATCAGTGTTTGTACCACATTAACTACAGTTACGAGTTTGTCTAAGGAGATTTTATACACCTAGCACATAAAGTCCCTGACCAGGTGCTTTGAGGTTGGCTAATTCAAAATATATAATCTGTACCTCAAATCTGAGATATACATTAAATGAGCAAATTTCTTCTCTGCAGTTTGGTACCTCATTTAACAAAATTGAATGAATACTTTTAAAGTTATGGTGATTTCAATGACTGCGCATAACAACAGCAAAGTTGCACTAGGTATAGGAAATCATTGATTTCAACAGACAGCACATGTATTTAGGTACACAGCAACAGCAATATTCAGGCACCATTTGGTTCCAAATTCAACAGACAGCACATGTATTTAGGTACACAGCAACAGCAATATTCAGGCACCATTTGAGAAAAAACGGTGCCCGGCTAATATCAGGGATGAGACAGAGTGATTTTGAAATGGGAGGATAATTTTTAATGCATTTTTGTCAGTGATGTGCGACCGCGCTCCGCGCTAGCGCGGACAGGGGGAGTCTGAGGGGGATGTGCCCCCCTGAGCGTTCAATTTTTTTTCAATTTTCGAACCCATTTGGTGTGTACTTTTGACCAAATTTTTGGTTGAAAATTGCTAGCGGACAGTGATAACGAATAGGATGCGCAGAAACCGAATGGGGCCATAAACATGCGCGATAATGGCGGAGAAAACAAAAAAATGGGATAATGATAAAAAAATGTACAACAGTCCGTGTTTTCAACGCTTCAGCATGTTAGAATGAGTATGATATGATGGAACATTACGTACACGTGAATGAGTCGGTGAATGAGTCGGTGGTAGAGATAAATGTCGGGTCTCTATACAAGAAAGTGTACGGGGACGTGTACGTACGTGTAGCGGGGATGTACATGTACACAAAAATCGCATCTACGCATGCTCCTGTCGCGATCGAAATCCAACACACAAGCAATGGGTGAGTTTTATAAGTGCATGGGCATACATAGAAGTTGAGTGCCACCTGTTACAGGGTGAGTCAAAAAAAAGTGTACTCAACTTCAGCGATTTTTTTAGAAAAAGTATTCGTTTGTTTTCAAAACAATATACTACGGTATAAAGACAAATCAATTAGCTTTAATATGAATTTTATCTGGTTAAGATTGGTTGAGGGAAACTTATTTTACGCTGTTTTGAATAAAAGTGACCAATTTAACGTCCGAACATGCTTTCCAGATCTTGACCATTATATTTCATAAGATACGACCAATAAAAAATTACAATACCGACAGCGAAAGGATCAATTCCTTTGTTATGAAATGATTAAAGTGTGGTAATTGTGTCATAAATAGGCCTTAAAGCTGTCTATTGTTTTAATCTATTAGGAGACAATTTTGAACAAGTGTATTGTCTACTTAATTCTTTTAATAAACAAGATGTGTAATGCTTTACATCATAATCCTAGTAAACATTATTAAGCTCGTTAAGCTTGAAATTAAAAACCGTGTTTTAGGTGAAAAAACAGCTCCTGTACAGAAATAGTCATATTTACTTAACGGTATCATCAAATAGCGTGATTTTTTTCCAGATGGTAGCAAAGAAATGGCGCAATCATTTAAAGTTTTGTTTGCCTTGATTTTGTGGTCAAAAATATTTTTTTCAATTTTTTCAATTAGGGTACACTTTTTTTTGACTCACCCTGTATGTCACAGCAGACGAGCAAACAAAAGCTGGTATGCGTGGGCATTGCCTGCCATTTTGATTTGAAGGGGGTGTCCATGTCTCTGACATGTGCTGTTTATATATTAACCGTGAAAGAAGAATTAAGACTTAAATATTGACAGCAGTTTTCGAATTTTATGTGTTGAGAAAAAAGAAGAAAAAAAGCGACCAAGGAATTTCACGATTTTTTGGGTCGGTCGCGGAGGGCAACTAAACACCTTTTTTTTGTTGGCCTGATTATGAAAGAGGCTGGTGTTTTGATCCTTGGACAATGTTAATAAGTTACCTTTAATCAGCTTTAATAAAGATTCTGCCAAGATCGAAGTGGGGAACATTCTGCATCCGACTCTAAAAATTATTACAGTACCCATACTTACCACAGCTTTAAGGTGAGGGTGTACATTTCTATACTTGGCGTGACATCTTGTGTCTATGCGTGTTGAGTGAAGCATCTGGAGTGAGCGCATGGTACGAAGCATTTACCACTAGGCCCTGGTAGCTCTGGGGGTTCAGGGTGCCATATCCTACAATTATTCTGTCTCAATTTTGTTTAATTTGAAGAGAATTGTTTTTTTCACATAAAATAAATATTGCATTTTCAAATTATTTTCAAATCATTTCCCCCCCCCCCCCCCCCCCCCCCCGCAATGTGGCGACAATCTTGTCCATTATCATGAAACATGAAACCAAAATGATTACCCCTATTTTGGGAATGGAATCATCTAAATTACACTGTAGGTGAGTACCGCCCCCCCCCCCCCCCCCCCCCCCCCCCCCCCGGGTATAGCTACAGCAATGTATCCCTTCATTTGATGTGGGAAACAAATCAAAAGATCTTATTTCAGTATTTCCTGAACTAACAGGGAAGACCTAGGACATTTTTCCCTGCCCCAACAGCTTTGGTGAAGCCCAGGTTGGAATTCTAGCTCGTGCAGTATAATTTTGACCATGAAGTTCTACAATTGTAGTTCTTCAATGAGGCAAAAAAAATAAAGTTGACCTTGCCCTTTCAGGGTCAAAGTCAGGGTCGGACGGTCGGATTTTTTTGTTTTTTTTGTTGTTGAAATATTTTGAAAATTTACTGCACAAAAACACGTTTTAAAGATTGGGTTTTTTGGGGTTTTTTATTTTTATTTTTAAACAAGCAGATACTACTCAAAAACACGTTTTCATCTTTCTTTATTGTTATGTGCTTCTTTCAATTTTTTTTTTTTTTTTTTCATTTTTCATTTTTTTTTTTTGAAATAAAAAATAAATAAAAATAAATAGCGACCCTAGATTTCCCAAAATTCGAGTCGGTCGGAAAGGGCAAGTCAACTCTTTTTTGTTGTTGATCTGATTGGAATAACACCTCATTATACTTCCTTTTGCGTTGCTTTTGGTGAAGCCCAGGCTGGAATTCTAACTCGTGCAGTATAATTTTGACCATGAACTAAATAGGCATCCGAGTGATCGGTTCAAGGTTCACATTGGTGTGAAGAAAAAAAACCTTTTTGATATTGATATTGAACTGTGCCTCACAATATTGGACAACATCTTGGCTAACTGAAACTGCATTCGAAAAGAAGAAAAAATGTGGAAAAGTTTTCGGAACTATCCATTATTGCCCAAGGGGTAGAAACAAGATGCGTGATGGACGGACATTCTTAGTAGAAGTTGACCTTGCCATATCTTATGTTAATGAAACATTTTCAATTTTTTTAATTAAAAATTAAATCAGTTATTTCCTATACCTAGTGCAACTTTGCTGTTGTTATGCGTGGTCATTGAAATCGCCATAACTTTAAAAGTATCCATTCGATTTTGTTGAATGAGGTATCAAACTGCGGAGAAGAAATTTGCTCATTCAATGTTTATCTCAGATTTTTGGTACCGATTATCTATTTTGAATTAGCCAACCTCGAAGCACCTGGTCCGGGACTTTTGTTGCTAGGTGTACATTGTTATCCAATAATCTTGTTAAGGGAAGTGTCAACCTATTATTTTGATGATCAACTTTTGCTTCTAAGTTTGAGAATATTGAATAAAAGTACATAAAAGTATACATTTATAGAAAGGAAATTTGATAAGGAATCCGATGGTGATATCAATGTGATACCAAATAAACTAAATTTTGAGAAATGAACCAAAAAGCGATTTTTTTATTTTTTAATTTTTTTTATTACCCCAAATTTGTCAGACAGCAAAACTATAAAATAAAAAATAGTAATTTATTCTAATATTTTTTTTTGTAAACAAGACAATTTTGTCTAGGAATTATTTTTTTCTTTTTCTAAAAAAAGGCTTATATTAGTTTTGGAAATATTGCTAAAAATATCGGAAAAGTGTAAAAGTCATGTTTTTTTGCATACATTTCGCTAGAAATGGATGCATATCTCGAGTTTAAAATCCATAATCCTAGCGCTGAAAGTCCTCTACACAATAGTAGTAATAGCTTACCTGATAGTTTGATATATTTTAGTTACGTTGTCTTAAAATTCCTACAAATTTGAACTTCTAGAAAACATTGATTTAGTGAAAATATTGACATTTTCCACCATTTAAAGCTAAATGTTCACGGAATACACGGGCGTGTGACCTAAAAAGCGATGGCAGATGAATTTAAATGCTATAAAACAATGGCCTAAGATATGATACAAGTTTATTGTGAGAAAATGTTCACCCAAATGGTGAGGTTGGTAACTTGGATTTGCCATACATGGAATGTTGATATGTTGGGAAAAGACAAACTTTATTACACAGACTGAATAAATCACCACCTAACATGTATTTGCTCTCTATTTTTGGTAGTATATGATGTCATTTTTTCACAAAAACATTGTGCAAAGTATGAATGAAAAGTGATTTTGAAGTTATTCTTGCGGTGAACATTTGCGTTTGTCCATGACGCCCAAAATTGTCCGTCCGTGACACAAATTGTCAGCCCTCTCTTGTAAAAAAAAGGTCAGCTTTCACCAGCTGTGTATCAGGTAATCAAGTCATCTTAGATACTGTTCTGTTTAACCTGAAAAGAATTGTGGAGTAACTAATGTCTTAGATAGAAACAGAAAAAGATTACATAAAAGTAAAGAACCCTATTTTTATCTTGTCCGTCTGTGACGCAAATGTTTTGTTCATTCTATTTTTTAGTAACAAACCACACCTACTAAATTTTTATCAATTTCAATAGAGTTGATGATACTCTTCAACATAAAACATAAAACATTTTTGTAAATGTTAGTAGTTACTCAGGCAGTTTTTCTCAAATGTTTTCAAAAATGTCCGTCCGTGACAAACCGACCACCCTCCACACACAACCAGAGTTATAGGGTTGGTTCCGCATAATAATATTAGGAACTAACTTTTTAATCTGGTCTTTCTGCAGGGTGAGTAAAAAAGAATGGATACTTTGTTGGCGAAAGCGCCACAGAAATGTTAGGCCTGCATATTCAAAACTAATTATAGTGTTACAAAGACCACATATTTGGCTTTCATTCAAAAAGATTTTTTGAATTCGAACATTTCGTCATAATGTTGCAATAATTTTAGTAGAACCCGGTATTTTAAAAGCCAATCCACGGAATGGCAATACACAATGTATTGTTGAATTTAAATTTAAATTTAACTGCCTGATTCAGAGATACTGATCACTGAAATTAGTGAAAAATCTGAAAAGGCACATTAATGTTGTATACAGAATCTTAAAATGACTGGAAATAAATAGATCTGTGAAATTATGAGTAATGAATAGCCTGAAATCAAGAAAGAAAGGAAGCACATCAGCTGATTCAGGAGGCGAACCTCAATATAATGTATTGGCTTCAAAATTTGGGGCTTTACTAAAATTAGTGTAACATGATAACAAAATGGTCGATTCTTAATATTCTTTCTTTGAATGAAAGCCAAATTGAAGGTCGTTATAGCACTACCATTGGATTTGAATATGCATGCCTACATTTTTTGTGATGCTTTTGTGAAAAAGTGCCCATTCTTTATCCTGTATGGGGTGGGTTCCGCAATAATATTAGGAACTACAATCTCTGACAATATTGTTGGGACACTTTTATATGTGTGTTTAACAACCCCCCCCCCCCCCCCCTCTCCCCCTGGATCAATGTTGAAACATGATTTTGGGGTTACTTGATACTGGCCAGGGGGAGTTTTTCATGTTGAGGAAAGGCTTCAAGCTTACCATCAAAGACAGCAATGTTTCAATAGTGAACATTTTGCGGAAACAGGAATGTGTTAAAGTATAATTATCACCTGGCTGTCCAAATTATTTATGATCACGATTGCAGATCTTTCTATGGGACATTAATATATGGCCGACGTTTTGTTTATTTAATAATTTGTGATGTAATCAAGGGAAATTGAACACATACAATGTATTAACATTTTTCAGTTTTGATTTTTGCCCGTAATTTGATTTTACTTTGAACAATGGTTTCAGTTGGTCTAATTCCACCGGTTTCCAACAAATTATCGTCTGTAGCAACACGTAATAGGAAACAGGGATACTATTGATTGTGGGATAGCAAAGTCCTATACTGCGCATATGTAAATAACAGGGGCGCATACGTAAATAACAGATTGCGTTTTAACATAGCACCATCAACAGTATGCCCCCAAGGATAATAATGTCAAATGGGCAGATTTGAGCACAGAAGTTATGTAGACTTGCGTCAAGTCCGTCAGACATATAAAAAAAATGGTATGGTGTATATTTAAAGGAAAATGACAAAATAAATTCAAAATGCATGAAACAAATAATGAGTGTGAATTACTCATGGAAAAACTGTCCAGCATTAGCATGTAAGTCAGGCATTCTGAAATATGGGGTTCAAAAAGTAAGTCCCCCCTAAAGTTAGATCACTTTGGATATAACTTCACACACTATTAGACGTTTTGAAAAATTGAAACTATTATGAAAATAGAAAACGCTTGGCTACCAATAGAAATTTTTCCTTTTTCGATATCATGTTTACTTTTCACAAAACAGTCACATTTCCCCAAAATGATATTTTCAGAAAAAGTGGCACTTGGTCCTATACCAGTAAATTTAAAAGCTCTCTCTCTGATTTTTTTGTACGCCAACTAGACCAAGTTTGTTCGCATAACTCCACACAGGACACAGAAATTTAAAAACTTGTGAAAAGAGAAAGCGCTTGGCTTCCTACAAAAAGTTTCTCCTTTTCATGTTTACTTATCCCAGCGATTTTTTAGATCAAAAGGGACGAATTGTACATTTAAATCTTGATTGTTTTATTACGTATAGTTTTTTAATATTTATATTGTTTATTCAAGACTATTTATACATTTTGTGTTTTGGGCATTTTTTGTGCATTTTTTTCTTCTTCTTTTCATTAAAATGTTGTTTTCCACGTTTAAGCTCAATTCCGCGATTTTCGCGGAAATTCCGCAACACAGTAAACTTTCGAAGCTCAGTTTAGAAGGCCCTGGATGGGCTCTCCTGTCACTTATTTACATGCAAAATGTGTACTGAAATAAGATTATTTGTATACAGAAAACGGTCCTCAAAAATTACTTTCGATCAGAATAAATTTAATATTTTAGTATAGTATCTTGGGTTATGAGTTACTATTCCTAAAATGTGGGTCAAGAGGTATTATGTGGTTTATTTAGGGTCAATTATGGGTCATCACAGGTCCTGTTTTGGACTTAGAAAATGTATATATATATTTTTTTTAAACCGTAAGCGTTTACGCACAACTTGGAACCCTGACAAGCACCACAATTGGTGCGCTCCGCTATTTGCAGATGCCTGATGTAAGTATTTTCATAATTTTTGAAACAGCACAATTTTTCGGACATTTTACCAACAATTCTGTGTAAACTTCAATTAAAAGTATATTATGTGATCTTTCCAAGGAACGCCCTCAACATCGGAAAAAAAATGAAAGCAGATTTTCTTGCAGATTTACATTTCTGATCATAAATCGTACATACATTCCAAGTTACAGGGTGATACGATTCTTAATTACTTCAAAATCATGGTTTTAGAGTGAAAATAACTGTAGTCGGGTCATTTTGTGATTTGACCCAGAACAAATTGCTACAAAAGGTTTTTCAACTGATTCTGCTTCCAGGTGATATCAGGAATGGCCACAAGAAAGTCCCTAAAAATCTAAGTTCCGGAAAGGGGTTATTTTCAAGATGGCGTCCAAGATGGCCGCCAGCATCATAAAATGGCAATAACTCTGGTATTAAACACCTAGAGATGAAAATGTGGTATTTTTTCCTAGGTTTTAGGGTGTGATAAACTCAATTAGACTGGTTTAAGGTTTCCTAGACACTCAGGTGCACTCTACAACAAAGATGGCGTCCAAGATGGCCGCCAATATCATACAATTGCTATAACTCTGATAATAATCACCCTAGAGATGTATTTTTGGTATTTATTCCTAGGTTTTAGGGTGTTATAAATTCAATCAGACTGGCTTAAGGTTTCCTAGACACTCAGGTGCACTCTACAACAAAGATGGCGTCCAAGATGGCCGCCAATATCATAAAATGGCTATAACTCTGATAATAATCACCCTAGAGATGTATTTTTGGTATTTATTCCTAGGTTTTAGGGTGTTATAAACTCAATCAGACTGGCTTAAGGTTTCCTAGACACTCAGGTGCACTCTACAACAAAGATGGCGTCCAAGATGGCCGCCAATATCATACAATTGCTATAACTCTGATAATAATCACCCTAGAGATGTATTTTTGGTATTTATTCCTAGGTTTTAGGGTGTTATAAACTCAATCAGACTGGCTTAAGGTTTCCTAGACACTCAGGTGCACTCTACAACAAAGATGGCGTCCAAGATGGCCGCCAATATCATAAAATGGCTATAACTCTGGTATTAATCACCCTAGAGATGTAAATGTGGTATATATTCCTAGGTTTTAGGGTGTAGTAAACTCAATCAGACTGGTTTAAAGTTTCCTAGACACTCAGGTGCACTCTACAACAAAGATGGCGTCCAAGATGGCCGCCAATATCATAATGTGGCTATAACTCCGTTTATTAATCATCCTGGGTATCATGTACAAATTTGGTGTCTATCCTTAAGTTTTTGGTGGTAATTAACTCAATACGACTATAGTTTAAATAATTCCATACACTCAGGTGTACCATAAAACAAAGATGGCGTCCAAAATGGCCGCCGTTTATGGCAAAATGTTTATTGTTTCCTTGTTTAAAATCCAATAAATAAACACTTACAATAAATAGACTAGCAGTAGAGTATGTGAATTCATTTGATATCTCTCATCCCGTTCCCAACATCTCACACTCAAAGTTCACTGTCCCCTCCCACCCTTACCCTATAGGATTAAGTAAACAATTACTCATAACTAATAGGGGTTCAGTCTTAGACACATATATTTTTAGGCCAAACAAAGTGGCAGCAGAAGAAAAGCGGTCAACAATGTCTTGTATACCGCCAGCATTAGTTGCAACCAGGGCAGAATCATTTGAGTACAGCTCCCTGATATATATTTCTCTAACTTTGGTTAAGGCTTTGAGTCTTGGCAGATTGAACAGCTTTTCATCTAAACGAGTCCTGATGCGCAATACCTTGTCTAGGTTTGTAGCCATTGTTTCCGAAGCTGCAGCAAGATACAGAGCAAACAAAGTTGGAGCAAGGCTTCACTAACATTTCCTACAATGGACACATTTCTAAACATGTCCTCATGGAACAACTCGATCATTGTCTATCTGGGCATTCGTATACTTTGAGCACCTCCCACAGAGTTTTTCGGTCCACCATATCAAACGCCTTGGAGAAATCAACAAAGACTACTATACAATGGTTGCTGCTGTTCTACAGCCTTCTTCTGAAGTTGCCTTAAAGTGAAAATCATGTCATCGGTTGCTCTATCAGCCTTAAAGCCACACTGCCTCTCAGGAAGTACCTCTTCTGCGATAATCTTAAGCCGGTTGAGGATTATTTTTGCCATGATTTTGCCAGTTATGGACAGTCACTTTTGTCACCCTTGTTCTTGTAAATGGTAACAATCATTGCGTCTTTAAAGTCCTGAGGGAAACATTTGCTTTGCCAGCAAGCATTGAATTGAATAGGTCTAATAATTCAGTCTTTACATCTGACGGTATGCCATCTTGCCCTGGTGTTTTACCACTGCTGGTGTCATTCCAGCCTTATCAAGTTCTTCCATAGTGATATGTTCACATAGCTCCTCTTTTGTTGCTATAGTAGTGAGCTCTTGACAAGCTTTGTGGTCAGCTGCACCTTGTTGGTTTAGTAGAGTACAGATATGTTCCCTCTAACGCTCAGTGATATCATTCAAATTGGTGCACAGCCTGCTCCCATTTGCAGTTTTCACTGGGGCCACTGTATTACTTCTTGCATGGTCCATAGATAGTTTTTAGACCTGAGAAGAGCCCGTGAGTGTCATTTCTGCTCGACATTGCTTCAAGATCAGCTGGGTTTTTTTATTCCACCATTTGTCCTTCAAAGCTCCTTTTGAACTTTAGATTTGATGTTCCAACAATGCTTGAATTCTGTCATCTTGTTCTTGGAACCAGTCAGGATTTTTCCCCTTGTGAGGCTGGCAGTGCTATTGTTTAGGATGACTAAGTATTTCGATAGCGGTTGAGAGGATGGATTCTTTAAGGAGATCCACTGTTCTTCAACATTATTTGGATCTGAGATGATTCTGTTGCCTTGAAGAGATTTTGTCATTGCTGTTTCAAGTTTCCTTTTGTGTTCTTCATTTTTCAACTTGTTGACATCTAATTTCTTGGGTGCATTGCTAGGAGACGGAGTCTGATTTGGGAACGTACCATGTAGTGGTCAGTTGAGCATTCTGCTTCCCTCATTGCTTTTGTTAAAAAGACATCAGCAAGATCTGGCCTACGAGTTACAATGTAGTCAAGTAAATGAAAATGCTTTGACCGAGGGTAAATCCAAGTGAAGAAATTCTTCTCTGGTTGAAAGAAAAGTATTGGCAACTCACAAGTTTCTTTCAATGCAGAAATCCATCAGATGGTCAACATTAGGGTTTTTTTCCTTTGCCAAATTGACCAATTACACTTTCATAGGTACTATGATCCATGCCAATCCTCGCATTAAAGCCCCCCTCAGAATAAGCAGTTTGTCTGCCTTGGGTACATCATCAACTACTTAGGCCAGCTCTTGGTTAAAGGACCCCTTTTCTTCATCCGCATACTGTATAACATGGTTGGTGCATATACATTGATAATACTTAATTTAGAAAAGGTCCTTTCCAACGGGAATACGTTATTGTATGAGACGTTCGGATATTCCTGTGGGAATTGTTGGTATTTTATTATCACTTTTATTAAAGATGGCACATATTGCATCCCTTCTTCCATTGGGTTTCCCAATCCAGTAGAAAGCATGAGTGCTTTCTTCAATCTGAGCTTGTCCTTCGATCCTTTATGTCTCTTGTAAAGCGAGAATATCAATGTTGTATCTTGTCAACTCCTTGGTTATCAAAGCAGTTCTTCTTTCTGGCATTGAGTCATTATCTAGCATTGTTGGCACATTCCACGTGGCAACAGTTAGTTTTACTTTTGTTAGCTTACTACAAGTAAGCTATAGCGACTCGAAGCGAAAGGTCACGGTATAGGTCAAGGGGAAAGTGCGACTGTGAAATATGGTTTTATCTTGGTCACACAAGTGGTATTTGTCGGGAAATGTACTTGAGATAGTGAAACAATATGATCGCATAAATATGTTATAAAATGGGCTTGATTGCCATTCGACAAAATAGGTAATTTTGCGTTATTTTCTTTATTGTCAAAATTGTATTGAAAATGCATGTGAAAACGCTATGATAGACAAGTTGATTAACAATGACACGCGTGTTCATGACGTACAAGCGTGATTGTCTTATTGTGATTGGTTTAACTACGAGAGATCATTATTATTCATGATACGAAATCAGCGGCAAAAATGGGTGGGGAGATCGTGTTTCGTTAATTGATGTTAATCGCTTCTGTATATATTCTTCAAACTATATCTCCGATTTCAGCGGCCAAAATTAATGGAAAATAATGTTTTCAAAGGTTTTTCATCATGAGGTGCTGTTAAAAATTCGCGAAAAAGAGTAAAACTTGCAAATATTGCCTTGCCAAAATGCTGAATTTGCGTGCATTATCGTGCGTAATATTTTTTATTACCCCCACCAGTTTGGTATCGTCTGCCATTGATAAAACTTGTGGACGAATGACATAAACTCAATGGGTAAAACACTTCCGGGTTTGGAGCTCGGGTCTTCGGAGGAAAATTTGCGGGGTTTTGATTGGTCATTGTGCACTGCCGAATGAATCTTCGGAAAAACGATAGATGCACCCAACTTCATCTTTTCTCGCTTCAAAATCGATCAAGTGGTTCAAAAGTTACGACGATGTGAAGAGTTCATCTTCAAATTTCCACCTGAAGATTTCGTCCGATAATGTAGCGAGTAGGTATGGTAGTAAATAATATTATATAGATTAATAATAATTAATAATATCGTAGACTTTAATTCATTTTCACCCGCAACTTTCATGATGAAATGTTCTTGTTCTGAGTACCCTAGGCTATACTTCGTATTGACAGCTTGGCCCATTACATGAGTGTGGCAGGCAACTCTGATGTCGTTTATGCACGTACGCCACTGCAGTGAGCATACAACATGCGGTTCATTTTCATTACGACATGATTTTGCCGTGAAATCGTGCACTTGGTAGAGGACTGATATGTATTTCACTTGAAAATGCAGTAGTTGTAATGTTTTGATGTAAATACTTGCTTAAAATCATCACTGAAACCAGACGATCGTCGCAATAATTTTTCTGTCGAACCGCCATCTTGTTTATAGTAACCGCCCA
This sequence comes from Ophiura sarsii, assembly GCA_035610835.1. Classification (NCBI taxonomy): domain Eukaryota; kingdom Metazoa; phylum Echinodermata; class Ophiuroidea; order Amphilepidida; family Ophiuridae; genus Ophiura; species Ophiura sarsii. The sequence continues at coordinate 52,091,999 of CM069452.1, forward strand.
CAACCTTCCCGATGCGCCCTATTTGGGCGCTTGTTCAAAGTTCGCCATTCATAAAATCATCGAAACCGTGCAATTAGACATGATGCGCCCAAAACAAATCTTTCTTTGCACATACGTTGGGCGTAAACTGGCTTAGGTTATTTTTAATTGCGATTGAGTTTTGTTATGATTCAATATTTTAGACAGAAATTATAATAAAATGCGTTGAGTTAATGAATTTCTTGGATAAGTTTCTTTAATTTACCATCCATACTGCATAATATAGGCACGTGCCTAATTAATTATTACTAGGCCGAAATTATAGCACTGCACTGGTCGTAAATGTAAACATTTTTTATGGGGAAAAGTAAAAATATTCCAATACAAATTAATTCGAACTTACTACTTCATGACTTACTTGTCCTTTTATTATGCCTTTAGTTTTGGTTCTAAATTTGTATTTATTATAGTGAAAACAAATAGTAATAGTTTTCATAATTTTTTGGGAGGGGGTTAGGGTTCTTTGTAATGACTTAATCCAAATTTCAAAATTGAATTTGCATAAAAATTAAAATCTTAATTGTTTAGGTAGGTAGGGGAACTTTATGTTACGGAACTTGCTTTTATTACTTCTTTAAACGTTACATTACTTTACGTTACATTACGTTTAATACTTTACGTTACGTTACGTTACTTTACGTTATGTTACTTTACGTTAGTTTACCTTAGGTTAATTTACTTTACGTTACGTTACGTTACTTTGCGTTACGTTACTTTACATTAGTTTACCTTAATTTACGTTACGTTACTTTACATTAGTTTACCTTAGGATAATTTACGTTACGTTACTTTACGTTACGTTACGTTACATTAGTTAACGTTACGTTACTTTAAGTTACGTTACTTTAGCCTAGGTTACTTTACGTTACGTTAGGTTACTTTGCGTTATGTTACATTACTTTACTTAGGCCTACACACACATCATTTCATTGGTGGGAGGGCACCAGTGGAGGCAAGCCTTCTGGCAGGGGATGCCGCCACCTAAATTACATCCCTGTGCTGGGATTTTTATAGGTAAATTGTATTTTTATCTCAATTTTTCTAATTGACTTTTCAAACTAATTATTTTATAATAATTATTAGGTTCCGATGAAGACATCGATGAGTCCATGGTTCCAGTGATTTAGCCTCTTTCTGAAGCAATACCTGGTATTCGTTCCTATATACCGCTCCCAGCCTCCCACCATCAAGAAGAAGAAGTCAATGTTTCCCTTTCTGGCCCATCAACATCAGTCTCACTGGATATGGCTTCAGAGTCATCAAATCAAGCTGGTATGTATTTGGTAGAATTTTATAACACAATCATTCATAATACTAAATAAATTATGTCCCATGAATTATATAAATACTACGGTAATAAGTTGGGGGATTGAATGTTGTTGGATTTTTATTAAATAAATTGTATTTCTATCTCAATTTTTCTAATTGACTTTTCAAACTGATTCTTTTAGGTTCCGATGAGGAGTCCATGGTTCCGGTGACTGAGCCTCTGTCTGAAGCAAGACCTCGTATTCCTTCCTCTTTACCGCTCCCACCATCAAGCTCAAGAAGATTGAAATTGCAAAGTAACTAGAAGGACAGAGAATAAAACGAGCGGTACAAAACTCCAAGAAGTACTTAGACGGATTCTTAGAGTCACCCCGATTATTGGTTGACAAGCGTGTACGCCACAAGTGCATAAATCCAGCAGGAATACCGCAGCGGTATAATGGGAAAATAATCTCACTTCAAGAGGCAACAATTGATGGTGATAAAACTATATTTACAATCAAATATGATGAAGAAGCCTTATCTTCTGACGAACCTATAACAGAAGAGTTTCCCATACTAAAGGATCTCCGCAAGAAGGATCTAATAATTGTCGATTAAATTTGAGCCCCTCTCAAATATTTCTGATCAATCAATTTGAGCGACTTTCCTGATCAATTTGGTTACAGAAAATTATCCGCATTCTGTACATGCAACAATTATATGCCAAATATGATGCTAATTGATCAATGTGTTTAGTTCTGAAGATGAAAATAATATCAATTTAAGCAATTTTCTTATTAAAATAGCTTAGAATTAATATGCGAATTATACCAATTTATTGAAAGGACTTATGTAGATTTGTGCCAAATTTGATGGATATTGGTAAATGCATTTTAATGAATTGTATTGATGAGTAAACTTTAAATATATTCTTGTTAAAATGGCTAATTAGTATGCAAATTAGATCAACAATTGAATTCATACACTATGTTTATAGAGATTTATTGAAAGGGCTTGTGTTGATAATTATGTGTGACAGATATGAGGCCAATTATTCAAAGCATTTGGATCTGATAATAATTATATTAGCCATTTTCTTGTTGAAATAGCCAATTAATATGCAAATTTGATTATGCAAATTTGATTAATTATTCAAGCCACATTCACATGTTATACCAATTTATTAAGGATGTAGATATTGCTATCCTAATTTTGTGGATATTGGTATATTCTCATTTTTAACGCAATCATTAATGCATCTTAACGTATTGATTAAAATCGTTAAAATGGCTAATTGATATGCAAATTAGATCAATTAATCAATTCATATACAGTTATTTATTTTATAGAGATTTATTGAAAGGGCTTGTTTTGATAATTATGTGTGCCAAATATGGGGCCAATTCATCAAAGCGTTTGGATCTGACGATGAAAATAATGATATTAGCCATTTTCTTGTTAATATAGCTAATTAATTATGCAAATTTGATTAAATATTCAAGTGACATGATTATTTTATAGCAATTTATTGAAAGGACTAATATGTAGATAATTATCTGTGCCAATTTTGATGGACATTGGTATGTATTTTAATCTATTGATGTATAATACTTCGTTTTAGTCATTTTCTCGTTAAAATGGCTAATTAATATGCAAATTAGATCAAATATTCAACTCATACATTATTTTATAGAGATTTATTGAAAGGGCTTGTGTTGATAATCATGTGTGCCAAATATGAGGCCCATTGATCGAAGCGTTTAGATCCGACAACAAAAATTATATCTTAAAACATTGTATCAGTAGGCTAAGTAAAATACAATTATTTAAATATTTCTGGTCAAAATGCTTTTTGCCCCTTTGTTTACACAGTATTTTAAGTAATAATTTTGTACACGAAACACAACTTTTTAAATGGCCATACATTTTTAAAATAATTTTTAATTAATTATGCAAAAACAGGTTCTGATATTGAAATTAATCAACAGGAATTCATGATAAGACATTGTAATTTAAGTAATAATTCTGTACAAGAAACACCATTTTTTTCTTTTATGGCCATACATTTGTTAGTTAATTATTCAAAAACTGAAGCTCTGATATTGAAATTAAATAGGAAGTCATGATAAGACATTGTACCAAATTTTAAGTTGATATCATTTTTCTTTGATGTATTCTCGCTCTAGAATCAATGCAAAACCCTGCAACTATAATTAACACACAGTTTTGTGTGGCTTTTCAAATAATCCAAATAATTGATAGTATATACTGACTCATATCACCTGTACAGCATAAAACAAATATGCCACTATTATAGTATGTTCAGTCAAAGATGACACAATTACCTTTATTTTATGTAATCTTAACTGAAGCATATATAGAAGGGCAAATTTGCTTACACTGTGAATGCATAATATATATATACATGTATGTTTCATGTAAGGTATAATGTGGATTTGAGCTTTACATAATTTGTCATATGCTGGACAGATTAAAGTGGTTTATATATTATAGACATGTTTTATGAATCAGAATTGTAGTGAGCTTCTGCATCATTGATGCTCTCGTTTGTATTTTTACCGCTGTCAAGAAGACCCGTGGTTATTGATTTGAGCAAGCTTTCTTTACCCAACCTTTTCTAGGGGCTTCCCCTTATGAGGCTGGCAGTGCTATTCCTATTCCAGTGCTATTCCAGCCTGGACACTCACACATCTGCCTCTTCTCTGTTGCTGCTCAGAAGATTAAACAATGTTGCGACCATCGTGAGTGTGCATTGAATTTTTAACAAGGAAAGCAATACATTTTGCCAAAATGACAGCCATTTTGGACGCCATCTTTGTTTTAGAGAGCACCTGAATTCTAGGAAACTTTAAAACAATTTAATTGATTTTATTATCCCCTAAAACCTAGGAATAGATACCAAATTTACATCTCTAGGGTGATTAATACTTTTCAGAGTTATAGCCATTTTATGATATTGGCGGCCATCTTTGACGCCATCTTTGTTGTAGAGTGCACCTGAGTGTCTAGAACACTTTAAACTAGTCTGGTTGAGTTTATCACACCCTAAAACCTGGGATAGATACCAAATTTACATCTCTTGGGTGATTAAAACTTTTCAGAGTTATAGCCATTTTATGATATTGGCGGCCATCTTGGACGCCATCTTTATTGTAGAGTGCACATGAGTGTCTAGAAAACTTTAAACCAGTCTGATTGAGTTTATCACACCCTAAAACTTAGGAAAATATTCCAAATGCACATCTAGGGTGATTAATACCAGAGTTATTCACCCGTTATGCATATACTGTCGCTTCACTTGTCTCCATGAATCCTCATAAATATGTAACAAGTCTACCCAAACTTCCTACTGATACATGGAACAACATTAAATCACTCAACATAAACAGATTCCCGATAAACCGCCGCACTAAACGTGGTGGCCGACGCAAACCATCATGGAATCATGTACATTCACTGGACCCTACAGTTGAACCAGCTCCCATTTCAGTTCACACATCATCTTCAAGATCACCAATATACGGTATTCAAATATTGGCAGCAAGAAGCATTATAAACGTTCTGCAACATCAAACTTTAGGGGTGCAAATCTTGAAAATTTAGTCCGAGCACCATGCATCTCAAATACAAGCACTTCTCATCTAAAATGTAACTTCGTTGTATGGAATGCGCAGTCCATGAATAATAAAACAACTTTAATATGTGATCATATCATGTCTAATCGTGTTGACATAATGGCAATTTCTGAATCGTGGTTACGTGGGGATGATAGAGACAAACGGACAATTGCTGATGTTAATAACATGCTTCCGGATCATAATTTGTATCATCAACCACGGAAAACAAGAGGTGGAGGCGGTGTTTGTGTTATCATAAAAAAGGGATTCACTGTTTCTGTGCACGTAAGTTCAGACTTTAAGACATTTGATCTGCTGGACATGACCATTGTTTCAGGAGCTACAGCAATGCGCCTTTTTACCTTCTACAGACCTCAGTACTCGTCTCGTCACAAGATGACGACATCAATGTTCTTAACAGAGTTCTCCACACTGCTTGAGTCCATAGCTCTGATCTCCACTCCTGTAGTCCTAGTTGGAGACTTTAACATACATGTTAATGATATGGCTGATACTGACGCCAGAGCTTTCTTAGAGATCCTGGAGAGTGCTGGACTGCAACAGTTGGTTGATTTTCCCACCCACCGCCATGGAAACACTTTGGATCTCATTGTTACTAACTCCGAAAGTGAACTTGTGTATGACTTGAAACCCGAAAATGCTCTTCGTGGTCCATCTGATGATCATATAGCCATAAGATGCAAGTTTAAAGTCACTCGACCTGCTGCTACCAAGAAAACGCTGTGTTTCAGGAAATTTAAGAATGTGGATGTTGATGCTTTCTGTAAAGATATCACAGCGTCATCACTTGCTACAACTCCTCCGGACACTATAGATGAACTTGCAGAGCAGTATAATGCCACTCTTGCTAAACTAATTGACGTCCACGCACCAGAAACGACAAAAACTATTTCCCTTAGACCACATGCACCCTGGTACACCGATTCCTTACGTGATGCTAAGGCTGTCAAGAGACGACTCGAACGCCGGATGCTAAAATCTCGACTTCATGTAGACAAGCTCGCATACAAAAAACAGTGCAAACAATACTTCTGTATGCTTGAAAGTGCTAAGACTGAACACCACAGATCCAAAATCGCGGGTTGCAACTCAAAGCAGTTGTTCAGTACCATTAATGAACTCTGCGGATTTAAACCAGCTAAGGTCTTACCCTCCGGAAAGGAGATCGACATCGCTGATCGTTTTGGAGATTATTTCACTGGCAAGATTGCAGCTATCAGATCGAACCTGGACAATTTGGAAATCCTACCTGTGGTTCTCCCAGACAATGAGCGTGACTGCCCTGTTCCTCTATGTCAATTTCAAGATCTTTCTCAGCAGGAAGTCAGGAAAATTGTTATGAACATGCCAACAAAATCATGTGCTCTAGATCCCCTCCCTACCTGGCTAATGAAGCGGTGCATCGATCATATTTTACCCTTGCTGACCAAAATTGTCAATTTCTCCCTGAGAAAGGGGTATGTTCCAGACTGTATGAAGATTGCCTATGTAACTCCTTTAATAAAGAAAGCTAGTCTAGATCCTGAGGTGCTATCCAACTACAGGCCTGTATCTAATCTTAGTTTCATCTCCAAGCTGAATGAACGCGTAGTATGCAACCAACTACAGGAACACCTTGCTGCAAACAAAATGTATGCACCCCACCAGTCTGCCTACCGACCCAACTGCAGCACAGAAACAGCTCTTCTGCGCCTTCAAAATGATCTGCTTTGCGCATTGGATAATAAGAAAGACGCTGTTCTTGTTCTGTTGGATTTATCGGCTGCATTTGATACGATAGACCACAAAATGCTTCTTGAACGGATGCAAACTAGATATGGTGTTGATGGTACTGCGTTAAAGTGGTTTAAATCCTATCTCTCTAATCGAGTGCAGTCTGTTGCAGTTGGATCCAATCTTTCACGAACGCATAAATTGATATATGGTGTACCCCAAGGGTCTGTGATTGGTCCCTCCAAATTTACCATGTACAGTGCTCCAGTTGAAGACGTAATTTCTAGCCATGACATCGATGTTCTATCTTACGCGGATGACACGCAATTGTATGTTACTTTTCATCCTGATGAAAGAGAGGAAGCAATTTCTCGTCTGGAGCGCTGCATCGCTGATGGCAAAGGATGGATGACTGCAAATAAGTTAAAGCTGAACGACAGTAAGACTGAGGTTATACATATTACCTCTCGTTTCACGCCAACTGTGCCCATCAACCCTGTAACTATCGGTGATAGTCCCATATTTCCGTCAGATGCTGCACGAAACCTTGGAGTCATATTTGACCAACATCTGTCAATGACTGCACATGTGAATAAACTGTGTCAATCAGCCTCGTTTGCTTTACGCGCCATTGGACAGATCAGAAAGTACCTTGATCGAGGGTCAACGGAGAAACTTGTGCACGCGTTTGTCTCATCCAGATTAGATTACTGTAACTGCCTTTTGTACGGACTTCCTGATAAACTTATCTCTAAATTACAACGTGTTCAAAACTCAGCGGCAAGATTAGTTACAGGCACAAAGAAACGTGACCATATAAGTCACGTCATCAGAGATCTCCACTGGCTTCCTATTAAGAAAAGAATCGTGTTCAAGCTCCTGCTCATTGTGTATAAATCACTTAACAATGCTGGTCCAAGTTATGTGTCTGAATTGCTGAAACCTTATATTCCCACGGCTAACCTTCGCTCTGGCTCCCGTGAGTTTCTTGTTGTTCCAAAAAGCAAAATGAAGTCTTTCGGTGATAGAGCTTTCTCCATCGCGGGCCCTAAATTATGGAACACTCTCCCAATGGACATACGTCAGGCAGGTTCAGTTCAGGAGTTCAAGTCGCGACTTAAGACCTACTTATTTAACTTGGAAATCTAATTGATGTGTTTTTGTTCATGATCTTTCATTTCATTCATAATGCATTTTTCATGTCATATACATTCATATCTCTTGTTTAAATATGCATTTGACTCTGTGTATGTTTATCTCTGTAGTTTTATGATCATTGTTGTATTTTTGCTTTAATCTTGTATTTATATGTTGTACAGCGCTTTGCTGAGTTTAGATCTCACTAAAGTAAAGCGCTCTATAAGTGTGTGTTATTATTATTATTATGTTATAGCCATTTTATGATATTGGCGGCCATCTTGGACGCCATCTTTGTTGTAGAGTGCACCTGCGTATCTAGGACACTATAAACCAGTCTGATTGAGTTTATCACACCCCAAAACCTAGGAATAAATACCAAATATACATCTCTCGGGTGATTAATACCAGAGTTATTGACATTTTATGATGCTGGCGGCCATCTTGGACGCCATCTTGAAAACAACCCCTTTCCGGAACTTAGATTTTTAGGGACTTTCTTGTGGCCATTCCTGATATCACCTGGAAGCAGAATCAGTTGAAAAACCTTTTGTAGCAATTTGTTCTGGGTTGAGGTGTTTTTTATCACAAAATGACCCGCCTACTGTCGGTATAACACTACAGTTTTATATTTTCACTCTAAAACCATGATTTTGAGGTAATTAGGAATCGTACCGCTCTGTAACTTAGAATGTATGTACGATTTATGATCAGAAATGTAAATCTGCAAGAAAATCTACTTTCTAAATAAAATCATGAATAGAGGGCGCTCTCTGGAAAAGATCACATAATATGCCTTTAAGTCTAAACACCTGATAAGCAGACAACAAAAGTCACTGACATTCCAGCTACACAGCGCCATCAACAGTGTGCTCCCCAGGCAGGAAGTTAAAAGTAGTTTCCGATTGGCAAGTGGAAGAGTTTCCGCATCCCAGAGGCAATCTTCAGAATATGTCTGCGTTCTACCTGTTGTATACCCGTCACTCAAAATCAATCATTATTCGCAACATTACATGCAACTATCAATTGTGTGTATTTCCTATTAAAACAGTCGTGTGTACTTTAGCTTTCAGAGGTGAAGCACTACTAGTTCAGCTTATTATGCAACACACGAGGGTCATTCAATAAGTTCTATCTCCTCTCTCATAACACCGCTAATATGAATGTCAGCCTCGTGACATTTGTCACGATTATAGCTCTGAATCATAGCTACACATTTATAGTAAATGATAATTGATATCTGTTTCACTCTTGTTACGATGCGATCAAAGCCAGAGAGAGATTTTGGACAACGGACATGGAAAATTACCCTAAAGATAAATATATGTTTTTTCGTTTTCTCCCCGTATTGTATAGATATAACAGCCTGATTTAAATACTGAAGAAAAAAAACCATTGGATGATTTCTGAATATAATACTGTATTATCATGTATAAATCAGATTGTAGGCAATATTAAACTTTGTAGGCTTGCAAATAGTATAATATCAAATTGAATGAATGTATTGCTACGCCTTTAGCATACTGGAATACTGCTATTCAGTCAAATGATTGTTGTTACAAGTCAAGCCACAGTGATGCCTTGAATGTTAAATCTTAACATGATAGTCACTTCATGGGTTTCCCTTATATGTAACCTTTATAATAGTCAATCAGGTAGTCAGTGGTAGAAAATGATCTCTTTGAGAGACTTGAAATCTATCCAGTCCTGTATATTGAAGATCACTTAGTTCTTATGAAAAGCAAATATGACTTTTGCAGCGATTCTCTGGGGTATGGCTAAACTAATGGCTGTCCTGGTCTGGTTCTTGCTAATTAGAGGGCATTTTGCCCGCAAGAAATCAGTCACTTTTATTGTTTATAGTCTGTTCAAGAGATATCTGTAATTTAAAATGGTTTTAATTGACCTAAAGGTACGTTTCGTCTCTTAGAATTGACCAAATGAATAGCACTTAGGAGACATTTGGCTGTTTTTTATCAGTTTCTATAGCACTAAATGTACCTTTGGTTTTCGCTGCATCTCCAGAAAATAGATATGCTACTGTAGGAGGTAGAACTTATTGAATGACCCTCATATTGGCAGATCCTTTCTTGTTTAATAAAAGCTATTTCTGTAGAACATTTCAACGAATTTTCTTTTATTATTACTATAAATAGCTCGTGAGTCGTGAGATTGTTCTGCGCTGTTGAGTTTAGTGACATTATCGATATTGATTTGTGTTATTACAAAGCAATATCGTATATTTATTAACCAAGTGATAATAATAAAGGAAGTAGTGAGTATTTCCTCACTCGTCTGTCAAAATCTTATGTAAGAGTTTGGCTTTAGTATTCACCAGGACCATGTGGTAATTATGCAAATGATAATATTTTTTAAAACTTTCATTAGCCAATCAAAAAGCAGTTGCCTTATGCTGATAACAGTTTTGATGATTGGCTGCCATACATTCCCTGGGGGGGGGGGGGGGGGGGGGGGTCACTCGGATTTGGTTTGGTTGGTGGTGCTCCTGGAGATTCAAAACACCTACCCATTTCTAGGGGTGATTTTGGAAAAAACAGTACCCATTTCATTGCTGTTAAAAAATTACCCCATTATTAGGGATTTTCCAGCACAAATCATACCCCATGTTTAGGGTTTTTTCCCAAAAAAAACGACCCATTAGAGCAGCACACCTCCATATACCGTATTAGGCGAGTACCCCCACCCCCCACCCTCCGGGATACATTCGCATCTCTGGATCATCCTTCTCCAAGCTGCTCTTGTGCCAGATGCATAGCCTTTATCAGACTCATTCCAGTCCATTCCTTAAATAGCTGGGGAGCGCGCATGGTTTTTCGGTCCCGGTCTGCTGGCACAGGGAGTCATATACCAAAATGTTCCTTGATGTCTGTAGTATACAACCTAGGTGGACATCCTTGCCTATTCTATTTCCCTGGGGTCGCATTCTGATGCGTCATAGACCTCTCGCTTTCTTGTAGTGACGCATCGGGTTTCAAATTGGAAAGACTTGCGGGTCACGATCAAAAATTGAAGGGACCCCTTAAATTTGACGATGTATGGAATACATGTTCATCCTTTGCTCACAATATAAATTCATTAAAACTGCCCGTAAAAAGTTAAATTAAAAATCAAAATCAAACATTTCTAAATCGCTGACAAATTGCTTCCGCGAAAGTTTCAATGATTTCTTTATAAATACATTCAATCAGTATCTTCTACTGATTAAGTAATATGACATGGTCACGACATAGGTATATGATTTACACATACTAACTTGGTCATGCGTAGTCTGCGTATCTGTGTTAGTGACTGTATCAGTTTCGACCATTTTCAAATACCCAAACTTCAGGACCCCTCAATTTTTTGGGGGACCCCTTAAATCTGTTTTTTTAAAGTCCTACAGGGTCCTGAAACAGGGACCTATCACATTTTTGATCCAGTGCTATCCCTGCCTCTCACCGTATATCGCCATAGCAGATTACTTTTTCATTACTGGAGAAAATATTTTCAACAAACGGCATTACTTATTATTATGATGGGATGTATTTCCACCTTGACCGTGTTGCTGTGTGCGTTGCTATTGGTTTCCTTTGTGTGACTGTGTAGTAGGCCTTTAGATACATTTACATCCCAAAAATACCAAATCCCTTTATTGTACCCCTTCAATAGCGGTGTTGAGTTATCGAAATGTAATCAGTTGAACGCTCATAGTGAATTACAAAATATTTGCTTTCTTCATAATCAGGAATGAATATGTAAGGTGGCTCAAGGTGTAGTGGGTCATTCAGGTCAGTTTGCCCACCATATCCAAATCACTGTTAATGTTTGTGTAATTTTCCATTTACAATTTTTCTGTAGCTGATTACCCATGGCTGGTGTTCCAAATTTTAGGTTCAGTTTTCAGTCATCGAGTTGGCACGAGATAGCCAGCACCCGGAACCAAGTACTATATTCCTTTTTTTCTAAAAGAGTTTATTAGTTTTTCGCAGCCAGTTACTATCAGATTGAATTCTTATAGGATGTCTCAAAATCTCATGTAGGTCTCCCATTTTATAGATAAGACTTACATTTATATGTGTGTTATAACTATGAGATAACTATACAAGGGTCGGTCAATATGTAATGAAAATGATCTTGGTATGGGATGCATGAGGGATTCTATACAAGGGATAGTAGACATGCAGAGCAGAGCCATCTGCTCTTCAGAGTTGCAATGAGCAAGTAAACAATTTTGTCAGAAGTGCTCATCAGAACATTGCCAAGAGCAGCAGCTGATGAACTTGCCCAATGCCTCCTAAGTCCGTCTATGCCATCTGCTCATATCAATGTTCTTGTCACCTAAAAGCATCGATTACTTGCATAAAGACTCTAAAGGTTGGACTTAAGTTCTGTCCTCCTTGAGTCTGGCAAAATTGAGCCTGTTATAGGTCTTATATTTTCGTTTGTTTACCTGAATTTGGTTTCGCTGTGGAACCGATTTCCGTAGTCTGCCGCTCGCAAAAATAACTTGACAATGTAAATTGCATGACCATTGCAATCACAACGAAAGCGAGCCAAATGCCAACCAAATAAATCGATTCATCAGTTGTTTTGCCTGCCATGACGATTTGTGGGACTTTCTGTAATACACCTATAAATGGTTGTCACAATGACAAAGAGCTATTAGCTGGCCCTATGGGCTCGAATTCACACCCATTTAGAGCGCGCTGGTGCTTTTATGCGCCATATTTAATGTAATGCCGCCCAATGTAACTAACCATTTGAGTATAATCACTACGTAATTCGACCATTGCATTGTTGGTTAGTTATTATCGATGTTGGAACATTTTGAAAAAGACTAAAAGAGGTGAGCGCTAAGAACTGTGCTATCAATGCCTATCGTCTGAAGCTCATTGTTAAGAGTGAGTGTTTTTTTTATCGCTGCATTATTATCATCAAAGTATATGAGACCTATCATCACATCGAGATTAAAGTAGGAACATTTTATTTTCAGGTTTGTCCAGATTCGAAATGCTCAAGGAACACGCTTTCAATTGATGTGCAACTTGTCATAATTGCTAGATGTTTTCCCCATCAAAAATCAAAATGAAGTTGTACAATTCCTTTGTTTTATTTATGGACTTTTGGCATGTTCATTGGACCATATCTCCTATGCACACTTGCGACTTAACGCTCATTACGTGGGGACTGGTCTCATATTTGCATCCTGATACCATTGATACCCTTATCTTACTCTATTTATTCAATATCATACAGTATCTGATTATTTGCACACACCGATGATGTTTTAATGTGAAAGTTCATCTGGGTCAGTAGATTTGCAAACTATAGAATCTCTAAACAAAATTTGCCGTACCTGGAATTTTCACTTGAGTAATGTTGACTTTTATCGACGGAGTGACGACCCACTTGTAGGATCCAACGACCCGGCAGACTTGTATTGGACCTTTTGTACATCTTCATTCCACATCAAGGCTAGCCTAATAAAGGTGGGTTTAGAGGCGTATACTAGAAAGTCTGAACATAACAGTTGCTCAGAACTTCTTGAATACTAACATCCAAGTTCCAGTGCGACAGAAGTATTGCAGCACAGCACACATCCATATCAATCCGTAATCTAAATCCTCCAGTTTTTATGTCTTGATTTGATTTGATTTAATTACATTAAGGTCCTACTACTCTGGATGACCCAATAAGCCTCTACAGGGTGAGTCAAAAAGACTGCAATAGTGGAAAGAAGCCATTTTGTTTTCAAAACCATAATACATTTTAAACCTTTTTAAACGTTGCAAGAATGATGTATTTATTCCTAACTTTGTGTGAAAAAATGAAGTCGATCGCATTTTTCGTTTGTCTTTGGTGACCCTCTTTGCTGCACAACCAAATTTACCTGTTTGTCCACGAGCACAGTGATTTTCATTTGAAATGGCACACATTGCATTTTCATATTTGAATATCCCGCCAACAAAAAAATGGAAAATGTCAGTTTTTTATTAAAACTTAGAACATATTATAAGGTTTCACAGCATGGGTATGATTATAATTGATTATGCTAACTCACATGTAAACAAGAAAGGATGCATCAAATTCCAATAACATCACAAATGAACTCAAGTTTCCAAATTTGAATGGGAGACACGTTTTGCGATCTGATGCATATTTTGGGTATCTCGTGGACAAACGTGTGAAATGGGTGCACAAGTCAAAAGGTTCACCAAAGGCGAACGGAAAATGATATTGACTTCATTTTTTCACACAAAGTTAGGATTAAATACAAATAATTCTTGCAACGTTTAAAAAGTTTTAAAATTCATTTTGGCTTTGAAAACAAAATGGCTTCTTTCCACTATTGCAGTCTTTTTGACTCACCCTGTATTAGCTTGTTTCCATTGGGGTCCGTTAGATGTGTGAACAGAAGAGGACACCGACTAAATCGCCAGGGAACAGCCGGGAATTGATCCGGGGACCCTCCAGACTCCTGCGCGCCATCCCGCCCAGCAAGCTACGGCGCCGTCCTCAGCTACTTGTGCGCGCAGTATATGAAAACCGTCCGCACAAGCGCTTTGAGACAGGCTTAGAAGTAGAATTGTTTTCTTCTTTCCAAGATGTATTCCTTAGAATTGTCTGAAAAAAATCTAAGTAAAGATGTTTTCAATGTAAGATATGTATTAAATTGCCTAAAACAAAAGTCCAAGATGTATTTCTCAATGAATACAAATCGTTTGCAGGATTACAAACTTGTATTCCTCAACCAATACTTCTCACGAATACATCCTGTGTTGTATTCATATCATATTTGAACCTACCGATTTTATCAAAATCACGCCAGGAATACAACTTGAATACAACTTGAATACAACTTGAATACAACTTGAATACAAATTTTGTATTTATCTTTGGTAAGGGAAAGTAAGAACCTGGAGGTAATTTCATGCATATCATCAATCTTGGTACTTCTGAGGATAATAATTAATTAATAACTTGCTTATTTTTGCAATCCAGAAGACTGAAAGCCCTCAAACCATCCTATCACAGATGTACTAGGGTCGGTCAATAAATAATGAAAGTAATCATGGTGTGGGCTGCATGAGTGATTCTATTGAGAGATAGTGTGATCAATGCAAAGTATGAAATTTGATCTTTTAAACAATACACTTTAGGATTTCTAAGATTGAACTATGACATCATAGCAGGCCTTCAACTTTTATGAAGTGCCATTTTCCAAATACCAAATATAAGTAATCAACCCTCGTATATCAGTATACCGGGCCACGTCCAAGTCATGTCACAAGTCATTTATAGCAAGTCCAAGTCATTTAATGCAAGTCCAAGTCATTTATTGCAAGTCCAAGTCAAGTCACAAGTCATTTATTGCAAGTCCAAGTCAAGTCACAAGTGATTTATTGCAAGTCCAAGTCAAGTCACAAGTCATTTATTGCAAGTCCAAGTCAAGACACAAGTCATTTATTGCAAGTCCAAGCCAAATCACAAGTCATTTATTGCAGGTCCAGGTAAAGTTACAAGTCATTTTGTGCAAATCCAAGTCAAGTCACAAGTCATTTATTGCAAGTCCAAGTCAAGTCACAAGTCATTTATTGCAAGTCCAAGTCAAGTCACAAGTCATTTATTGCAAGTCAAAGTCAAGTCACAAGTCATTTATTGCAAGTCTAAGTCAAGTCACAAGTCATTTATTGCTAGGGTCTTCAATTTGTTGGGGGTGCTTTTTAAGTTACCTTTTTTACACTCATTTGTCGTAAACACTGTCAAATTCGGCAAGGTTGCACTAGCGGAAAACCATGTGCGATCGAAAAGTAAACTGTTTAAAATTTTTTGGGAAAATCAACATTGCGGCGTCTCACTGTGGCCACATTACATGACGTCAATGTCCCGACAAGCTTCAAGTGTCCTTTCGAAAACTTCGTTTATTCTCGGTAGTTTTGAGCATTCGCGATGTTGTATTTAAGTCATGAATAAAAAAACCAAAGATGGCGGCTCGCATCTGGGAGAGCGGGCAGCAGTAGAGATCGAACCAGGCTTACTGGTACTGCTTTACTGAAGGACGCTGTGGCGAAAAATGTTGTTGTACAATGCTACGGTAATTGAAAAGGTGGGCGCTTATAAGGGATTGTTTGTTGGTAATCATTGAGAAAAACGGGGGTGGGCGCTTATAAGGGCATGGGCGCTTAATAGGGATAATACGGTACTTGATTGTACCAGTATCAGTAGCAGAAGTACATGTGTGTATGTGTGATTAATCAAACAATTAATATTTTATGACATTTTGCGACTGTTTATGGCTTCATTATAAACCATACATCATTTGTGTTTATTTCAGCTCTACAACCAGTTGGGTTTATGGTATTTTTTGGTCTTTTTTGTTTGTTAGGTATTTTGTATGTGTTTTTATTTGCCATCTTTTTATTTATATGCTATTTTTAGTGGGTTTTTTGGTACTGTGTAAATGGTTAAAGTAAATTGTTGTTCCAAAGCATCGACCTCAAAAAAAAATCCATAAAAAAAAAGAAAAATCATAAAAAACGCCAGACAGAAAGGTCTGTGACTTTTAATTTAGGGAGGCGGCTAAGCCAGTACTGTAAAAGTTGAAATGTTCACGCTACATTTATTTTTGCGCCTTTTGCGCTCAAAACAGCAAGCGCGAAATTAAAAATACGCGAATATATTCCTTTTGTTATCGCAAGAATAAAACAAACAAAAAAAACCAAAATATGCGAAGCACGAAAATGTACACTCTCAGAAATTTACACTTTTACTGTATTTTCTGTTGAAGCTGTGTGTCTCGGATTAAAAGCATTATAAAAGGCCGCGCAGCCTCTAGCAACTGTCAAGAAATAAACTCCTCAACAGTAATAAATAACCTGAACCAGTTGTCTAAAATACTTTTTAAATATAGTTTCATAAATCATGAGGTGAATTCATGCAATAATTTTAGTTGTTCCAAATTTTTGACGGATTTGAATTTCCACTGACGCATTTTTTCTAAAAGATAATTTAATATAGTATGACTGAGAGACAATAAGTTGTCGCATCAGACTACTTCCCGTATTGAATACCTGGCTTTTCAAACCTGCGAGTCATACAGGTGCAAGAGAGAAAGACAAAGCACAAATTTTCTACCAAATTTCAATAGAGACGATAATCTATGCTTTTAAAGGGGCATTGAGAGATACGTATGGGAGTGCGCCCTCAATTATCCTGGAAATCAGTTTTTCTGCATCAAAGTAATACTTAGGCATATACTAACTACCATCTGAAACAGTTTACCAACATTCGCCGTTTATGATATAAAATTTCATGATTTTCTTAGTTTCGATATGATCATATCGAAGGTGCTGAATTTGGAAGTTATGCTAAGTTTTACTCACAGACTTTCGCGGCAAATCTCAACCCGGCGGAAGTGCCGTTATGGGGCCGTTATTTGCTTAATAGTTTGGCATGAAGGCGATGTCGGAATTGTATGATATTTTGGATTTGGGCTATGATGATGATTATCTTTACATTATTTGCTCATTTAGCATATCGATACATTTCTCTATGCTCTGCACAGTCTGCCTAATATATAGCCATTTTCGCATTTTGTTTTCACCGCCAGATACCCAGGTGCGTTTATTTGTGTTTTTTTAAAAACATTTATGGGCGTAGTAAAAGTCAACGTACTGGAAACATTCATAGCAATAATTGTATGAAAGGCAGAAAAATACAGCTGTGAGATTTTATAGCAGACATTTAATGGTCGTTTTGTTGCCGATATTGTATAAGATAAAAGGATTTGATGTTTTATGATTCTGTCTGGCTTGTCACATGTTGGTTGCAGTGAAAGGCACCGTCAGGCACCGTCTATGGTTGCATCATAGACGGTGAAATGGTTGCATGTACATGTATACATGTATACCAGAGGTTCTCAATATCTTTTGATCGAGGGTCACAAATATGTTAGAAAACACATTCTTAGGAGACTCATAACCCTTATTTCCTTTGTTTTCTTTGGGTCATCGCTGGGAGGGCCTGATTTGGTTCCCTGGGGCAGTTTATTAAGAAAATCAGAGTTGGGCTGGGAGAGCCTGATTTGGCCATATTGAAAATAAGAGAGTTATCATGACATTTCTGGCTCAATGCACCCTAGTGGGGATAAAAATGCCATTGAAATGGAACGGGGGCAATCCAAGAGAAAAAGCATGTTCTGTAATTAACCAAACATCTGTTTCATACCAAAATACCAGGGAAATGGTGTATTTATTTTCCATAAATAGACTACATACTTGTTAGAAGGAAATGGCAGAACAGTCTAATGAATGCTGAAGCATATAACACCTTTGCTAGTGTCGGCTCAGATCACAGAATTGTATCGGCTCGAATCAAGCTAAGTCTGAGGGATAAGTAAAGCAATTCCTAGACAGAAACAGTATGACTGGAAAGCAATAAGCACTGACACAAGCCTGCAGGAACGATACTCAGTTGAAGTACGCAACAGGTTTGAAGTATTGGAAAATGAGGAGGAATCTGCATCTGAGAAGTATGAGCGATTCATAAAGGCCAACAAGGAAGCAGCAGAAATGGTTGTACCAGTTAAGAAAAGAGCCCATAAGACAAACTTCTCAAGTGATACTAGGGTCATAAAGGCAAGGGATAACATCAGCGATGCATATAATAAGTACTAGAACAACACCACTGATGATAGAAGAGAGGGTTACAAGTCTGCGAAAAAGAAACTAGAGGACACCTACAACCTAGTTTTGTCAGAGCATTTGAATGGCAAGATTCAAGAAGTAGAGACTGCACATATCAACTCCAAGCATGGCTTTAAGTTGGAACTAATCAATGAAATCACAGGCAGAAAGGCATCAACAAAAGGTCAGTTGAAGGAGACACGCAAAAGGAAAGGGTCACCAATTGGTACAACCACTTTCAGAACCTACTGGGAAAGCCACCTGATATATGTGAAGAGGATGAGGAAATAACACCAATCTTTGTAGATCTAGATATCAGAACAGGGCCTTTTGACCAAGATGAATATGACAAGTCTAAGAAGTCACTGGTAGAAGGGAAGACCTTGAGAGGACAATATACCGCCAGAAGTATTAAAAAGATGTGCTCTTAGCTGATATTGTGTTAGGCTTCTGCAATGATACAATTACAAATAGAGAGAAGCCGAGCCAATGGTCCATCCTCAACATTGTGCCCATTCCAAAGTCAGGAGACCTCAGCCTGGGTGGCAACTATCGTGGCATAAGTCTTAGCTCTATCGTAGCGAAAACCTATAACAGGATGATCCTAAATAGAATTTGACCTGAGCTGGATAAACATCTTAAGAACTAACCAAATTGGCTTCAGGGTAGGAAGAACTACTATAGGACATATCCTGGCACTGAGAAGGCTGATTGAAGGGGTGAAAGTTAATAACCTACAAGCAATAATAACATATATAGACTTCAGGAAGGCCTTTGATACCATCCATCGTGGCAAAATGCTAAGAATTCTGCACGCTTATGGCATACCAGGACAGGTCGTCGATGCTGTTGGAGACATGTACAAGGGAACCATGGCTAAAGTGATTTCTCCAGATGAAGAAACAGATCTGTTCGAAATCTTAGCTGGTGTACTTCAGGGTGACACCCTTGCCCCATATCTGTTTGTTATAGTATTAGACTTCGCCCTGAGAATGGCTATAACAGGAAAGGAAGAAGAGCTTGGATTCCATCTAGAAAAGCGAAGAAGCAGAAGGATTTGTCAAGCACTGAAACAGATATCAAGCAACGTAAGGCAGCAGCTTGGAGAGCCTGTGGGAAGCTGAACAAGATCTGGAAATCCACCCTACCAAGAAAATTCAAACTTTGCCTGTTCGCCGCAACTGTTGAATCTGTGTTACTGTATGGCTGTGAGGCATGGACCACCACCCCTAAGCTAGCAAAGCAACTTGACGGCTGTTATACTCGTATGCTGAGGGCTGTCCTCAACATTCACTGGAAGCAACATACAACTAACACAGAGCTGTATGGAGACCTCCCCAAAACCACCCAAAAGATCAGGGATAGAAGGACAAGATTTTCAGGCCACTGCTCTAGGAGTCAAGAATGTGTGTCGAAGCTGGTTCACTGGATACCAAAGCATGGGAAAAGAAAACCTGGAAGACCTGTCCTAACTTACATCGATGTGCTTAAACAGGACACTGGTTTGGATGTCGGAGACTTAAAGACAGCAATGCAGGACAGGAAAGTTTGGAGAGCCATCGTAGATCGAGAACACAACTCGAATTAAGCAAGTTAGTAAGCATTTTCCATAATTTAAACCAAAAAACAAATCAAAACACTGCAGTCTAAAATAGTACAGGAAAGCAATAAAATTGATTTGTGTGCATGGAAGGGGGGGGGGGGGGATACCGTCTGAAGAATAATCTAGGTATATATGACACATTCACAAGTCACCACTAAGGAGATTTCTCCTTAGTCAAACAAGATAAGCTAGTCAAACAAGATAAGCTATTATGTCTCTCTGTTGGGATATAATAACATCTCTCTTATTGAATAATCAACTATACCCATCAAAATATGTAAGTTCCCCCCTAGCATATACTAGGATATTTTCAAAATTATTTGATGTATTTAAATAATTTTCAGCCAGAAAGATGTACCCAATTGTTAGGCACATTTTAATACCAAATTTGTTGGCCTTGAGACAATGCAACGATAAGAAATTGTGCCATTTACCAAGTTTTATACAGAAAAAAAAATGGCACTAAATCTCACTGGCTATGGCTGGTTTTGTCCATAAATAAACAGACATTTTCTTGGTGGATTTTCGTGCACAGACATGGCAATCTACCAAACAATTATGTGTGGCATCATTTCAAGAAAACCAATAAGAAGATCATAATCATGTGAGGCAAGTTCGTCTGATTATGAGTGACATGGCAATTTGGTCCGATTATAAATGACATTGCAATTTGGTCCGATTATGAGTGACATGGCAATTTGGCCTGATTATGTGCGACATGACAATTTGGTCACACATAATCAGACCATTTTGCCATGTCACACAGAATTGCCATGTCACTCATACTCGGACCAGATTGCCATGTCACACATAATAAGACGATTTTGCCATGTCGCACATAATCAGACCAAATTGCCATGTCACTCATAATCAGACCAAATTGCCACGTCAGTCATACTCAGACGAACTTGCCACACACAATTATGATCCGCTTATTGATTTTCTTGAAATGCTGCCACACATAATTTTTTGGTAGATTCCCGGATCCCATGTCTGTGCACGAAAATCCACCAAGAAAATGTCTGTTAATTTATGGCAAAACCAGCCATAGCCAGTGAGATTTAGTGCCACTTTTTTTTCTGTATAAAACTTGGTAAATGGCACAATTTCTTATCGTTGCATTGTCTCAAGGCCAACAAATCTGGTATCAAAATGTGCCTAACAATTGGGTGCATCTTTCTAGCTGAAAATTATTTAAATCCATCAAATAATTTTGGAAATATTCTAGTATATGCTAGGGGGGAACTTACATATTTTGATGGGTGTATAAAAAATATAGCTTTGACTCCAGCACAGACTACCGGTACTGTTAAAATAAACTGCATAGGTACATGTAATTTACAAAGACTACAAACATGTCAGCCTCCACTTATATCTAGAAAGACCTAAATGTGTAAATTTTTGCAATCACATGCTAATAGGGTGGCTTCGCCCCCCCCCAAAAAAAAACCCCAAGTCGGTGTGTACATCCATCATGGTGGGGTGTGTGCATTATGAATTATTTAATTAAATTGTTGCCTCGGTTGGCAGTGATACAATGCTTTTTCAGGAAGTACATGCCATTCATTGACAGTAAGTGGCATGAATGAGAATTTGTAATGGTCCTTTTAAGTGCTTGTTAACCCTAACCTTACTGGAACCTACGATTCACTACAGCAAAAAACAATGTCCATGCGCATGCTACAGCATTCAATTCGTTGACGTCATCAACCAAGCTGATATGTGTACAAAATCGCTGCCCGGGCGAGCGTTGACAGGTTAGGGACGTGGCGTGGTGATTGGAGGGTCCAGGGGTTGAATCCCGGGGGATTGCCCCCCCCCCACCATGATTTCAAAGAAAATATCAGTATATGCTTAACTTCTTTCTCCCATATAACGAATTAGCTGTCTAACTTTGATAAAAAGCCAATATTGATAGGGAATGAAGTGATGGCTTTTCAATAAAATATCGGTCAAAAGTTCACACCAAATCACACCAAATGGGGTTGAAAATTGATTTTTTTTTTTTTTGAACGATGAGGGGGCACATTCCCCCTCACACTCCCCCTGTCCGCACTAGCGCGGGAAGCAGTGCTTCGCACATTCATTAACAACAACTCGTTTATAATTACTTTAAAATACCCTGGCGCCGCCCCCTGTCTTGTCCTAGTTGCTTTTGACAATGCGGGCGGCCCTGGGCGCGCTGAACACCTTCAAGTTGATATATGTGATGCGATCTGTGAAAACCTGTCGGATGTCGCAATATGTTAACTAGGGATTATGGGTAAAATAAAAATTTAAAAGACACAAAAAACACCTTATTTATAAGTCACTTTTATTATTAACCTTACTAGAGGCGTACCCTTGCTGCGCTCGGGTCCTCGCTAAATGGTTATGCCACATTACCTACCTCTGACAACACATAAATCCCCTACAACCCCCCTCCCCAAACCAGGATGATTTATAACCATATCCTTCCTAAAGGCATTATAAACCCCCTACACAACCCCAGGCCCAATCAGTTACCATATCCCTCATAAACATTTACCGTGGCTACTTTATTAACCCCTACCTCTCAAACCGCATCAAGTTAACCCTCGGTACTTTTAAAACCACGTAAACCCCTACAATCACCTCCCCCCTGCAACTACACCAACCAGGTGTGAGAGGTTTTTTGCTGTTTTTGGAGCGAATTAATAACCAATTTCAGTGGAATAAACTTTACCACACTTCCCCATGATACTTCATGCAAATTATGCGCCACTTTGATCAAAACTAACGGAGAAATAAGGATAACAAACAAACAAACACCCCAACAAACAAACACACACCGTTTCCAGATTTATAGTAAGATAATGTTATTCTATTGAATTATGTATCTTTTTGGCCTGTTTTCATGATTTCTTGTTTTGTAGCTTTTTATGACATCACAATCATCATTCACTCATAACTTTTTTTGTAGTGATCTGAGAAAAATGATCGAAACAGTTCTGCAATCAGCACAGTTTTAGCTTTTTATGATATAAATATCTTCAATATGAAAAATGCCACCATGTGGCGGGTTTTCACAGATCGATTCACATATTTGGTCCTTGGTGGTGTAAGCAAGGCTCAAGATAATAGTTTTTTACCGGGAGCTATTTTTTTTCTTCAAAAGTAGCTCTCGGATCATGGGATTTATTGAGAACCGGGAGCTACTTACAGTCAACCGGGAGCTAACTTGTTATTAAATCCAGCGTGGCAGCATTGTAAACTCGAAATTTGATGTCTTGGGCAAGCTTCCTGATAGTCAACGGGCGCTGGTTTGGACAAAATATCAGCGCTCCGTTATTTATCGTAAAGAGTAGGAGATCATCCCGGTCTGTATCTGTTCACACATCTAACGGACCCCAATGGAAATAAGCTTGCTTATTGGGTTATCCAGGATCGTAGGCAGTAGCGTAGCCAGGGGGGAGCAAGAGGGGGTAGAGTGCCCCCCCTGAAAAATAATTTGACCGGGAAATCGGGAAGGCAGTGGAAAATCGGGAAGGTAAAGGAAGGGAAAGAAAGGGAGAAAAGGAAGGAAAGGAAAGGGAAAAGGGAAGGAAAAGGAAAGGAAAAGGCAGTAGCGTGCACAAAAGGGGAAATTTGGCGGGTCAATTTTTTTTGTAGCAGGACTTGGGCTAAATAAAGAAAAATGTTATAGAGAAAACTGATGAAAACCCGGAGGATTGGCCAAAACTGTGGTGTGTTTTGTACTGCGCGACTTTTTGAGTGTGCGATTTTTTTTGGACCGTGCGATTTTTTTTGACCCCGTCCCCCCCCCCCCCCACCCCCCCCCCCCCCCCACCACCGGGTCGAACTGGTGCTCACCGGGAAAAAATACCTTTGCCCACCCTGACAAGTGACCCTGGCTACGCTACTGATCGTAGGACCCAAATGATCTCAAATCAAATCAAATCTTCTATAGCTGGCTTAGGTGACCAAAAAACCTTGTTTTATGGGCCCAACAATCCCATTTTTTTCATCAATTTTCCATTTTTGTTCACTTTTTTTTGTGTGTGTGTGTGTTTGCACATTGTTTGCATTATTTTTGAAATTTTTGAAATATTTTGAAAACATTGGAAAATTTCAAAAATTGTTGAAAATCCACCAAAGTTACATATAGGCTCCGGATTGGTATGTTAATGTATCCTTTGGTTTTGAAGCAATTAAGATAAAGAAGAAAAAATCCAACAAACAAACAAACAAACAAACAAAACTTAAAATAGCAAGAAAAAAACATTAGATTGACAAAAGTATCCCTCCACCTCCACAAACGAGGCTGCATTGAATTTGCTTATGCAATTTGTGCAATGGTATTATTTCATGTATACAAAATTGTGCAATAATATGTCGCTCAATCAAGTTTGCTTGTTTGTTTCAAATCAGTCACGGGCGGAAGATATCTTCCAAGAATTTACAATTTGCAAACATTAATAAAGCGTTGACATCTATAAATAAATTCATCTGATCTGAAAAGAAAATCAAGGTTTTTTCCCCCAAGAAAAATTGGAAAAAATGTATTAAATTGTTTTTCAAATTAAAAGCTTAGACCTTCCGAGAAAGGGAGTCGTTACTCTGAGTTTCATGCCAATAAGGCAATCGTCAGACGACAAGATGATGGCATTATGGCTGATTCGCTCACATCTAAAAAAGTATGAATATACTTTCAGAGGTGTCAGCTTTTCAGACTCAATCCCAGGATAGGCCTAAAGGTTTCAAGATATCGATAAAGTGCTCAACTGATAAAAGGTAAGATTCCCTTTCCCTTTTTGGGAAAGTCTAAACTTTGAATTTTTACAAAGCTCTCTAGTATAAGATTGAGGATTTTTATTCAAAAGATAGTCTAATCATGAAATATTGTCGATATTCATGAATTTATGTTAATTAAAGTGTTTATAAATATTTAAATAAATTGGGCCGTATTCTCATACTAAATGCGGTTTTAGCCTAATATAAAATCGTCGCTAACTAAACTCATGTTTAAGTTAAACACAAGTTTATCTTTTAGACAGGGCGTTTTAACAAAACTTGTTTTTAAAGACGATGAATAGCATAAATTTGTTTTAAGCATGCCATTGAAAGGAATGGTATTTATTCAATAATCAGCGATTCAAAGGGTTATCGTAGAAATAAAAGGATTGCATCAAATATATGTTTATTATTTTTCAACTTGAATGCACCAAGCACAATGCAGCATGTTGTTGCAAAATGAAAATCATGGCATGCAAGTAGTGCAAATGTTTAGTTAAACATGAGTTAAACTACCTCATGCCAATGTTTAAAGGGGCATTGAGAGATGTATCGATATACTAAATGAGCAAATAACGTAAAGATAATCATCAACATAGCCCAAATCCAAAATATCATACAATTGCACCATCGCCTTCATGCCAAACTAAGCAAATAACGGCACTTCCGGGTTGAGATTTGCCGCGAAAGTCAGTGAGTAAAACTTAGCATAACTTCCGAATTCAGCATCTTAGTTTCGATATGATCGAATAAGAAAATCATGACATTTTATAAGATAAACAACGAATGTTGGTAAACTGTTTCAGATGGTAGTCAGTATATGCCTCAGTATTACTTTGATGCAAAAAAAATGATTTCCAGGATAATTGAGGGCGCACTCCCATACGTATCTCTCAATGCCCCTTTAAAGTTAGACATGTTTTTCCCAAACCGCGTTAAAAAACCGGGCATTCAATAACCACATTACCAACAGTCTAATCTCAACGGACAGTGCGCCTGCCCCCCCCCCCCCCACCCCCCATTTTTGACAGGGCAAAATGTTAAAAAACGTGTAAAAAAAGTGTGTAAAAACATGCGAAAACGTGTAAAAAATTGCAGGGGGCTACTGCCCCTTACCCCCACTTTGGTGTACCGTGCCCCCCTATTGAGAAATCCTGGATCAGCCCCTGCAGTTGGCAAAGAGAAGCAGCCTCATTTTTCTGAAAAAGGTGTTTTTGTTGTTGTTTCTTTAACCCTAACCTCCTAACCCATTTGGGAGGTTTGTAGTAATAAAGCTAACAGGGGGATAACATGGACAAATAATGCCACTCAGGGGTGTACCTTCATTTTTTCTCCAACCAGCTAGCCGGGCTGATAACATGTAAAAGTTACCAGCCCGACTGTAAACTTACCAGCCAAACAAGTAATCTTCATTTACCAACAGCAACATTCTTACCGGCCAGCTGGGCGTGTGTATATTTGAAAAGTTACCCGCCCGACGCAAAAGTTACCCGCCACAGGCGTGCGGGCGGGTTCCAAGTACAGCCCTGATGACACTAACAAATCTTAGCTATTTTGTATAGAAAAGCATCCTCATTTTTCTGAAAAAAAGTTGGGTTTTTTGTTGCTCTTCATTCAGTTCCAGCTGAAAAAATAGACTTTACTTATTTACTAGCTGGACTTTTATTTTGCCGGCTTGATCAAATATACTTTATTATATGATTGTAGGGATCAATAGAGAAATATTGAATGGTCACTTTTCCTAAATTTAACAAATTTGGGGAAAAGTTTCTTGAACATTAGGACTAGGTGTTTCCCAAATTTTACATCTTTTAGAGTGTGTATGCAATGGTTCTGAAGCAGTTATAGCTATATCCAGTAAAAATGTTATTTCAAAATCACATTAAAATGGAGGTTGTTTTAACACTTTCCATGCGGCAGGCGTCTCGGCAGACGACATCACAAAATGTCATAAAATGTTCAAAAATGTCAAAAATATTGAATTTTAATTACCATATGTGGAATCACCATGAGAAATGCATTAAAATAAGAACAAACATTCCTAGTATTGGTTCAGTAATCCTTGAGATGGACTTTGAAAGTTGGGAAATGTTTCTGGAAAATTTGTGTTGTATATTTATGGTAAAACTAATAGCCGCATGGAAAGAGTTAAAAGCTTATATTATGTGATATGATCAAGTCAAATCAGTCTGAAGTCGAATATATCTACATTATGTTCCCAGTCCCTTAACACTTTTGGACCTGTGAATTGACATTTCGCCGGTAATAAATCATCAAAGGATGTGTTTATTTCCCACATGTGGTCCAATTAAAAGACTGTAAAGGACATAAATCTGCCCCAAGGGCATAAACTAAACTTGATAACCCTGAAAATGGACCAAATAGTCAGCGGTTGGCAAAATCCTAGATGATTTATTACCGGCGAAATGTCAAAATCACCGGTCCAAAAATGTTAAGGGATGGGAACATAATTTAATATTCAGTTCTCTACTTGATTGTATAGGCTATTTGCGTGCTATATTTGGCAGAAAACCCCATCACAAATGGACACTTAATTCCAAAGATATGATTGATTTGATGATGTTGTGTTAAAAGCTAATATGTGACATGATTGAGTCAAATCAGTCTGAAGTCAAAAATATAATATATTTAGATCTCAATATGATTGTATAGGTTATTTGCGTGCTATATTTGGCAGAAAACCCCATCACAAATGGACACTTAATTCCAAAGATATGATTGATTTGATGATGTTGTGTTAAAAGCTAATGTGACATGATCGAGTCAAATCAGTCTGAAGTCAAAAATATAATATATTTAGATCTCTACACGATTGTATAAGTTATTTGCAAAGCTACAGTTTTGCAGTAAACCCCGTCACAAATGGACACTTAATTCCAAAGTTATGAGCGATATAACGTTTTCAAATCAACAGAAAACAAAAAGAAATTCTATCCTTAGTTTGGTTATATCTCAAAATCAATATTTCCGACTTTCGACTCATTTTGCTTGATCACATTAGATATTCCGATCTTGTCCATTACTTTGCGTTATTATCATCATTATCATTATTGTTACTGTAGTAATCACAGATACCAATTAGCGGTAAGTGCCAATTTAAGTGTATATAAAGACATTAGTACAATAAATAAGACACATACGCATGAATTTTAATACCAACTAATGTGCACTTGAGGCTTTTATTAGATGAAAATATCAATATGTATGATGATTAGTATTGTTATCTCTGCGGAAGTGGGGGGGGGGGGGGGGGGGGGCACTCTCGTGTAAAGGTGTTAGGATCCAAGGTAATATACACCGAGAAACCACTGTTATAAACGTGTAGGTTTTTTAGGGGGGGGTCAGCAATACTGGAAGCTCCTTGCAGAATAATTTACCATTTGGAGGAAACTTTTACTTCAGAAAATAAAGAAGTGTATTACAATTTTGGTAATTTTTTTTAATAAATTAAATTAGATTAAAGGCAGTGTGAAAATGTTCACAGCAATTTTTGTACGGAAGACATTACCTTAATCTTCCCAACAGGGAGTGTGAACTTTTTCACAGCGATTTTGATACCCGTTGTGTTCCGCGGTGTGATTGAAAAAACAAACCACCTTAATCCCAGGGTGTGGGGAGGGCAGTCAAATATTATCCGGTAAGGCCAAATTAAATTAATTGTTTGTCTCAAAGCTCCCGCGCGCGTTATTTTATTGATGCGCATTAGAAAAACAAAAAGTTGAAGAAAAAACTTATTTTTAAAAAAAAAAAAAAAATCAAAAATTTAACAGATTTTTCAGATTTTCATTGATCACATCATCTTAAATACAAAAGTTCACTTTTACAAGGATTTCAATATTTTATATTTAAAAAAAAAAAAAAACTTGAAAAAACCCCCGCATTCCGCATTAGTTTTACAACAGGAGAGGAGCTTTGAGACAAACAATTAA
This sequence comes from Ophiura sarsii, assembly GCA_035610835.1. NCBI lineage: Eukaryota > Metazoa > Echinodermata > Ophiuroidea > Amphilepidida > Ophiuridae > Ophiura > Ophiura sarsii. The sequence continues at coordinate 52,120,788 of CM069452.1, forward strand.
TTTAATTTGGCCTAAACATGTGTGACCAAAGATTTTCCAAACACCCTCTAAATTTATTAAGAATACTCAACATTTACAATAAAATGATGATTTCACATGTTTTTCTCCATCGATCCACCCCCTTGAATACAATAATGATAACATTTGGGGGCCCCTTTTCTTGAAAATTGTCGATTTTAGACCCATTAATGTGTTTTGCGCGTAACATATTAGTGACCCTCCTTTTTTGTGGTCACATATGTTACGGTGTTATAGTTCACCGCTACCTACACAGGCCTTTAATTCACATAATAAATAATATGTATGCTTACAACATCAAAAATAAGCTCTTACCTGGTATAAGCATTGTTACACAGGATTTATTGGATATGTTTTAAATTCAGTAGTGTAGCTTCCCTTTAACTTTAAAAACAAGTTGTTTGCCAAGGCAATAGTAAATATTTCAAGGACATTATATTGTCCATTTGATCAATCAGTCAATTTATTAGACAGTCTTGTGATGAGTAAAGGCCGTACTATGTGTCATTTTCAATTTAATAGTTAAAAGACAACAAAACAACAAATTTGCAAGTGCAACGAAACAGAAAAGGTTGTCTGTCGCGGTTTAAAACAAGAACTGTCTTTAAAAAAGACAACAGGGGTAAAATTATGTCAACATTACGATTATCGCTACAAAACAACAAATTTACAAGATGCAACAACCAAGCAGAAAAAAGTTGCCTGACGCAGTTTAAACAAGAACTGGCTTTAAAAAAAGATAATGCAGTTAAAATTACGTTAACATTACAATTAACATGTTTTCTTGCCACCCCCTACGGTAACAGTGAAGAAAAATATACCGATCGTTTCATTACAAAGATGACATTATAAGCTTTATTCTCGTACCATATTTACCCAAATTGGAGACCAAAAAGTGCTAAAACATCTCTAATTCAAAAAATAATAAATATTTTCAAAACAAAAAAGAAAAGATTCCTAGGGAATTGTATGAGGAATATAATAAAACTAGTATGACAAAATTTGACAACATATATTTTGAGTTATCTTTGCAGAACCTAAAATGGGGCAAAAAACATGTTTTTTATAATTTTTTCCAAAATGGTCAATTTCATGATCATGGTTGGATTCATTGAACCCTTTCCTGCAAAAAAATGTATACTTTCATATAGATTAAATGAATAATGAAGTTACGGCAGTTTTACGGAGGCTGTACCTGAAGGTGCACTGCCCTCTTAAGGATATGATTCAATGAATAACTAACATTTTTGTTTTAAAATATTAGCTTTTTTTCTAATGACTCACAAAGGGTGGAGCTGAGAAGGCGTGGGCAATTCTATTTTTCAAACATTTTTTTTTTAATTGTTGAATAAATTGATTCCATGCTTAAAACCACCCCAAAAAGAGAGCATTTTAGATTTATTCACCACAATATTCAAAATAAACTGCGGTTTTAAATGCAAAAATAAATTATAAATTTCTATCAGACAGTATGGCTGTCGAAGATGGGTGTATTTGTATTTGAACCAGTATGTCATTTTTTTTTAGGTATTTAAAAAAGTCTGTGGTTAGGCAAAAAAAAAATTGTTATGTTGTCCTCCACATCTTTCAGAGAGGAGGGGCGGGTGGATTTTTTTTTTTTTTAATTTCTTTTACCAGCGGAAGCTCAAAGTTCAGCCAGCAAGAAGTTGAAATCTCTCTAAGAGTCGCACATATATGTTATAAACACTTAAATTAATATTCAATGCCATTTAAACTGTTTTTAAAAAAATCTGAACAAGAAAATCTGAACAAAAAGGAAAACAAATCTGAAAAAATCCCAAAAAAATCAAAGCGGCCCTAAATGACGAGCAGGCGGTCAAGGACAACATAATATTTTATTTTTTTTGGCCTTAAGGTTATGGAGAAGATGTAGTGACCCAGGGGGTTATATAATCAATAAAATGTGATTATTTATAGGAGTGATGCTTGAAAGAACCAAGCATATCAGAAACTTAATTAATTTGTAAATTGTAAATTCTAGGAAAATGTTTAGGTGTCATACAGTAGAAGTCATGGTCAACCATTGACTAGACTTCAATTGATAATTTGTTGAAGTACTCCTTGTACCAGACAACAATATAATGTAAAACAACTTAATTTCACGAGGGAATTAATTTTGCGAATTTCAAGAGGGATGTGGATTCGCAAAATAAAATAAAATGCTTCAACCAAATTGTTGTCTAGCGCTATCATTCAACCATTTTCCCATACATTATTACACTTCAGGGTTCTACATACTTTAATCTATTGAAACAATTATTTTTTTCAGAATTCCAAATTTCATTTTTCTCTGCAGTCTCTATCAGTGCCCCTTTATTATTATTGTAGATTAAAGGTATATGACCTGATCACTTTATTGGGCTATGATTTTTTTTTCACATCAAGATATTTTGGTATCAGAAGAATCCCCATATTTTTCTCATTATGTCTGTAAAATATTAGGGGCCAGAAATGTTTCATTTGGAAATTATAGACTAAAATGTGGTGAATTACTGCCAAAGGTGGTTAACCACCAACCAGTCTGTGTACTACTCAATGGGCACATGTCTTTTGACCTTGCGCTTCTAAAAATAGAACCATTGGAGTTATGCAACTCAAACTTTGGAATGCAACAATTTTAAGGATGACCTCTCATGTAAAATAGAAAACATCAAGTTGAAAATCGGGTCATCTACCTTTAAGTTGCACATGGAAATGTATGTTGTAATGTAAGATATTTTTGTAACGCCAAGGTATTAAAAGTGAGACACGACTTGCAATAAGGCACTATGTAAAGAGACCTGACTGTGATAATACACCATATTAAGACATGTATAAAGCAAGATGTGATGTTGCCTTATAAAGTCATAAATAACATGGAACATGACTTGGCAATAAACAACAAGTTGTGTCTCCATTCAAGACACCTCGGTTTTTAGACATGTCTTTAATAGGCATCCTATATTTGACACGTCTTGTTAGGTGTCTTAATCAAGACACTACCTACAGAAATATGTCTTGAATCAAGACGTGTCTTCATCAAGACACATATTCCGTGTCTTATGACAAAACATGTCTTAATACAATGAGTCATGACTTGGAATAAGGTATTAAATATGAGACACGACTTGCAATAAGACACTATGTAATGAGGACCGGTTGAGACGTGACTTGTGATAAGACACCAGTTTAAGACACATAAAAAGCAAGACATGTTTATTTGCAAGACACCATTTTTGCAGTGTAGTACTAAACCCCGGGTAGGGTAGGTGTGGGTAATACGGGACCTTTAGGACATTTGCATAATTAAAATACAAAATAACTGACTCAAATTTAAGCAAAGTTTGTTATTTGTAATCTACATTTCATAAACCTTTATTGTAATAAAAAACAGAGTCATTCTATGTTTGGTTTGGCTGTTATTATCAAATACTGACGTCATCATAAATGTCCCATCTTACCTACACGTGAAGGTAATATGGGACATTGTTTTGGAATGAAAAGTTATTTGACATATTTATTTAAAGAGTAACCGTTAAAAAACCATAACTAATGGTCCAGTAATCCATTTAAGAGATAATAATGCATGAAGTACCTTGGTACAAAAAAGGTACATTGCTACAAAAAAAAAAAAAGAAAAAAAAAGTAGGGTAGGTGTGGGTAATACGGGACCTTTAAGACATTTGCATACCGTCATGCTGGCTGTCCCATATTACCTTCACCAATTGTGAACCCACGGCTCCCATTCAATGCATTATAACACCAATGTACACTGTACTAGCGAAGCACACACACAAAACATGTTGGACAAACACCTGAAACATGCTTAATAATGCAAGAATTCAGGTCACGCCCCCTTTCCTTTTCTTTACCATCATATTCTATGAAAACACTATTTTTAATATTAGACCAACAATATGGGTGCATTTTTCCTTACCATGACAGGTTTTGGTGATTTTCTGGCTGGTAATTCTTCCGATATCTTTGATAATAGTCATGAATGAAGGGTTTAATCTATCTATAGAGGGCGCTATTTAAAGTGCTAGTAATGCCAGACGGCTGTAGATGAGATTTCAGTGATGCGGTCCCGTATTACCCACACCTACCCTATATATGGTCTCTGATTTGTTAGCCTTTTTTGGGTGGTGATGTACTGCGCCTGTCACACCGGCGGTCTGGGCTCAATTCCCAGGGCTGGCGGACATAATTGTTTTAAGTTTTTTATAAACCCCCTCCCCCTGATCTTCATTCCATCCCCAGAACTATGTTTCTAGGGTTAGGGTTAGTTTTTACAAGAAAAGTATAAATGCTACAAAGCTGAAATTTTGTGAGCTTATTAATTATAATCTTTAGCAAATGTCCTGTGCTGGGGGAGGTTGTAAGACATCTGCATAATTATTATACTTATTTATCTAAGGAAGCTTTAGTCATTCAAAAATAAGGCTAATTAATGCACTCATTTTTTTGTATTGCCACTTGGTGTATGTTGGCTGTACATGTACAACTCTCCTTATTTCCTGTGCTTCAGGAATCTAATGGAGTTTTCAATAACAATTTAGAGCAGGATCAAAAAACTAAACTGTTATAGAAAATGTTACCTAGGGTGTAAAAAACACAAGAAAAACAAAAGAAAATAGACTGCTCCCTGTTGGCCTAAAAAAAAATACAAAACAAAAGAATTCAAAATGACTTAAAAATGGTTGAACCGTGCACCTGATTCACCTCCAGTAAAATATTTTGTTGTTGTGCTCTACCTTATACTTCAATATCAATTTTTCTTTTGATAGCCATAGGAACACCTTAAGGCCTAAAAAAAAAGGTTTGATTGGGTTAACATAGAAAAAAATAGGGTAGGTAGGTCGGATTTAAAAATAAAAAAAATTATAAATCTATAAAACGTCTACGAAATTTTATATACCAGCACACATATACCATACAGACATAAACAAATGGCACAAATACACATTTTCACTGTGTTTTTTTCTTTTTCTCACAAAAAATAAAAAGACAAAAAAAAGACAAAAAAATAAAAAATAAATAAATACAAAAAAAAAAAAAAAAAAAAAAATGTTTAGGGTCGGCGGTAAAAATAGGGTTGGTCGGGTTACGCTTATCAAACTCTTTTTTTTAGGCCTAACTTTAAAATAATGAAAATTCAATTAATTGGATTTTTATTAAACATTTTTATTAAAACATCGAGCTGGCAGGAATCCAAACATTTTAATGTCCATACATTCTATTAATGTTTCTAATAATGACAATGAAAATGTAAATATGAATATTTTCAATTATAGTAATGGTGAATCATATTGATATCATTATTACAAGAAAATTGTTTTAACAATAGAACAGTTTGTCAATCCACGGTGTTTACAATAGACAATATAACAACAAGGACATTTTTGTAATAATGGTTATGTTCTAAGCGTGCATCGCTGGACAGATGAACATGATCATTCTTAACAACAGCCCGGGGGGGGGGGGGGGGGGGGGGGGGATCTCACATATGTGCCACCCAAATGGGTCAAATCAGCCATGTTCTGAGGTACAAACACCCCTTAAGGTGTTTGGAGCACATAAGAACCTATTGAAATTTTTTGCTAAGATTGCGTATAAATGAAGTTCCATCGATGTGCAACTCATTTCTAAAATAAAAAATAGGGGTCACCGACTTCGTTTTTCCACGAGAATGATTATAAAAAACACTTTTTTCGAGCAAATTAACATAGAGGTCTATGGGAAATACGGATTTTTGTACACGTTTTGCTTCATAGCAAAAAAACTAGATTGAAATGTTATGCCGGATTTTTTTTTAAAAGATGCGCAAGTATATGGCCTATTCATTTCTTAAATAAAAAATGGGGGTCACCGACTTACTTTTTCCACAATGTAACGAAAAGTGTCCTTTTTTTAGTGTTCAAAAAAGTGCTGCCGTGGAATACTGCGTATGACGCGAAAGAAAAGGCGCTTCATTGCCTGCGTATTTATTTGTACGCGTGTTCAGACAAACGCCCACCCACCGCGCGCACCCACCCCCCACTACATACACACACACTCCCTATTAATTCATGACAATGATAATAGCGTAACCTTACCGGGGGCGCTTGGGTATCTCCCTCCCAAAAATATAATATAAAGGTGATCCACCTTATTTTTTAGGTGTCAATCCGTCAGTGCTAATGAACGGGTATCCTAATAATAAGATGCAATGTTCCACGTCACGGTCATGTTCATCTGACCCGTTTATAAGCTGCTGTGTAAAAGGGATGTGTATGATTGATTGTGTTATAAGGGAGTGTTCAGAAATGTGGTGGGGGAGGGGAGGGGGGAAACTTGCATTTGATCAGTGTCTTACCCTCTACCCCCTGTACAAACCGGAAAAATCCCCCTCCCATTAGTGCAAGACTTTTATGCCCCACTCGGTTCAGATTTGTATCAGGCGTAAATCCCGGAGTGAAGAAGGGGGTGGGTGAATCGTTGGATCATTAGGAACAAAGCCACTAGCAAATACTATTCAACAAGTGAACTTGATTGTTTACATTTAGCCCAAGATTACAACGTGGCGTATCCAGGGAGAGCATCATGTCATGCCCCCCCCCCCCCCCCCACCAAAGAGTAAAAAAGAAAAGAAAAAAGGAGGACGAGGAGAAGAAGGAAGAGGAGGGGGGGGGGGGGTAAGTACCAGAGTAAGGATCATAGGCGCAGGCGGCGCAGATGTGGTGATTGGAGGGGGTGAGGTGGGACATTCAAATTCTATTTGAACATTAGAACATGATTGTTTGCTCAAATCCAAAACTTCAAAGATTTTTTTCATTGTCTTCTTTTCTTTCTGTACTCCCTATACCGGTGACGTCGGAAGCAACAATATTTAGGGTGAGATGCTTTATAATGTTTCAACTTGTATACAAAAAATGTGCGCGATATACGCGCATAAATGTTCAGGTTATTTTAACTAAAATGGTCCAGAAAAAGGTTCCTGAAGCCATATATTGTTCAGCTTGAAAATAATGAAACATTGAAACTATTTCGCAAGTGCGCAGAAATTGGCAATTTTAAATGTTAACACTAAATGCCATGATGTTTGTTTGTTTGTTTGTTTGTTTAAACGGTTGGTCCCCTGAAGGGACCTGGCTCAAGCAAAATGCTCGGGCCAGGCTTAAAAAGCCTATAAGCATGCTGGCTGAATGAAATGATGTGATTTGGCCAAACCTTTGTGACCCTCCTTGAGTACTCAACACTTTTTGCCCCCCCCCCCCCCCCCTTCTGCAAACTCAAGCTGTTTACCCACCCCCACCCCCCCCCCCCACACCCCACCAACCCGCCCACCCAACGTATTTTTGAATATTCTCTAAGGATAGACCTACATACGTTTGATCAACTGCACAAAAATGTTAAATCCTTTTTAGGTTTACCCAATAGAAATACGTCTATCTGTACGGGCGGAATCAATGACATACCTTATATAAAATAAAATACCATACAAACGCAAAGTTAAAC